>JAUPFT010000011.1:1787500-2012500 GCA_036936625.1 Parnassius smintheus behrii
TGCGTGCGTGCGTGCGTGCGTGCGTGCGTGCGTGCGTGCGTGCGTGCGTGCGTGCGTGCGTGCGTGCGTGCGTGCGTGCGTGCGTGCGTGCGTGCGTGCGTGCGTGCGTGCGTGCGTGCGTGCGTGCGTGCGTGCGTGCGTGCGTGCGTGCGTGCGTGCGTGCGTGCGTGCGTGCGTGCGTGCGTGCGTGCGTGCGTGCGTGCGTGCGTGCGTGCGTGCGTGCGTGCGTGCGTGCGTGCGTGCGTGCGTGCGTGCGTGCGTGCGTGCGTGCGTGCGTGCGTGCGTGCGTGCGTGCGTGCGTGCGTGCGTGCGTGCGTGCGTGCGTGCGTGCGTGCGTGCGTGCGTGCGTGCGTGCGTGCGTGCGTGCGTGCGTGCGTGCGTGCGTGCGTGCGTGCGTGCGTGCGTGCGTGCGTGCGTGCGTGCGTGCGTGCGTGCGTGCGTGCGTGCGTGCGTGCGTGCGTGCGTGCGTGCGTGCGTGCGTGCGTGCGTGCGTGCGTGCGTGCGTGCGTGCGTGCGTGCGTGCGTGCGTGCGTGCGTGCGTGCGTGCGTGCGTGCGTGCGTGCGTGCGTGCGTGCGTGCGTGCGTGCGTGCGTGCGTGCGTGCGTGCGTGCGTGCGTGCGTGCGTGCGTGCGTGCGTGCGTGCGTGCGTGCGTGCGTGCGTGCGTGCGTGCGTGCGTGCGTGCGTGCGTGCGTGCGTGCGTGCGTGCGTGCGTGCGTGCGTGCGTGCGTGCGTGCGTGCGTGCGTGCGTGCGTGCGTGCGTGCGTGCGTGCGTGCGTGCGTGCGTGCGTGCGTGCGTGCGTGCGTGCGTGCGTGCGTGCGTGCGTGCGTGCGTGCGTGCGTGCGTGCGTGCGTGCGTGCGTGCGTGCGTGCGTGCGTGCGTGCGTGCGTGCGTGCGTGCGTGCGTGCGTGCGTGCGTGCGTGCGTGCGTGCGTGCGTGCGTGCGTGCGTGCGTGCGTGCGTGCGTGCGTGCGTGCGTGCGTGCGTGCGTGCGTGCGTGCGTGCGTGCGTGCGTGCGTGCGTGCGTGCGTGCGTGCGTGCGTGCGTGCGTGCGTGCGTGCGTGCGTGCGTGCGTGCGTGCGTGCGTGCGTGCGTGCGTGCGTGCGTGCGTGCGTGCGTGCGTGCGTGCGTGCGTGCGTGCGTGCGTGCGTGCGTGCGTGCGTGCGTGCGTGCGTGCGTGCGTGCGTGCGTGCGTGCGTGCGTGCGTGCGTGCGTGCGTGCGTGCGTGCGTGCGTGCGTGCGTGCGTGCGTGCGTGCGTGCGTGCGTGCGTGCGTGCGTGCGTGCGTGCGTGCGTGCGTGCGTGCGTGCGTGCGTGCGTGCGTGCGTGCGTGCGTGCGTGCGTGCGTGCGTGCGTGCGTGCGTGCGTGCGTGCGTGCGTGCGTGCGTGCGTGCGTGCGTGCGTGCGTGCGTGCGTGCGTGCGTGCGTGCGTGCGTGCGTGCGTGCGTGCGTGCGTGCGTGCGTGCGTGCGTGCGTGCGTGCGTGCGTGCGTGCGTGCGTGCGTGCGTGCGTGCGTGCGTGCGTGCGTGCGTGCGTGCGTGCGTGCGTGCGTGCGTGCGTGCGTGCGTGCGTGCGTGCGTGCGTGCGTGCGTGCGTGCGTGCGTGCGTGCGTGCGTGCGTGCGTGCGTGCGTGCGTGCGTGCGTGCGTGCGTGCGTGCGTGCGTGCGTGCGTGCGTGCGTGCGTGCGTGCGTGCGTGCGTGCGTGCGTGCGTGCGTGCGTGCGTGCGTGCGTGCGTGCGTGCGTGCGTGCGTGCGTGCGTGCGTGCGTGCGTGCGTGCGTGCGTGCGTGCGTGCGTGCGTGCGTGCGTGCGTGCGTGCGTGCGTGCGTGCGTGCGTGCGTGCGTGCGTGCGTGCGTGCGTGCGTGCGTGCGTGCGTGCGTGCGTGCGTGCGTGCGTGCGTGCGTGCGTGCGTGCGTGCGTGCGTGCGTGCGTGCGTGCGTGCGTGCGTGCGTGCGTGCGTGCGTGCGTGCGTGCGTGCGTGCGTGCGTGCGTGCGTGCGTGCGTGCGTGCGTGCGTGCGTGCGTGCGTGCGTGCGTGCGTGCGTGCGTGCGTGCGTGCGTGCGTGCGTGCGTGCGTGCGTGCGTGCGTGCGTGCGTGCGTGCGTGCGTGCGTGCGTGCGTGCGTGCGTGCGTGCGTGCGTGCGTGCGTGCGTGCGTGCGTGCGTGCGTGCGTGCGTGCGTGCGTGCGTGCGTGCGTGCGTGCGTGCGTGCGTGCGTGCGTGCGTGCGTGCGTGCGTGCGTGCGTGCGTGCGTGCGTGTGTGTGTGTGTGTGTGTGTGTATCAGTAATATCGAAACAACTGCCTCTAATCGTGCTGACGGGGTTGTTTGCATGACTTGTTGTTTCCAATCTGCCTGCCAAGCGTGCCAATTATGCTAAAAATCACATAGGGAACGAGGCAATCAATGGGGTAGGCCTATGTTCAGCAGTGGAATTTCGATATATCGTAATGACGAAAAGCGGAAGACTTGCAGCACGTCGATGGATGTAGGTTGTCTTATCTTCTCTTACGACATACACTGACAATTACTGCGGAAATTGAAGTTCCTAAACAAATACTTTTATGCAAGTTTTGTCACTATTTTATGCAACATGATATACTAATATAGCCTACGTGTTCCATAAATACGCTATAATATTCAAAATTACAGTTTATATGATTGTTATTGCGTGGTTAGCATTAGACACATACCCAGTAGCATATCACAGTCGTAGAGTACGGTTTGCAAAGCAGTTTACGTTAGGTAAAAAACGTTATTTTAATAAAGATGTTTATTAAAAAATAGGTAACCCCCGCGTAATATTCAATTCAGTAAAAAGAGTCTACGGTTCTCTACAGTCATCATACGAAACACAGCAGCATTACGCTGGTAAAATGTGAGAGCGGAGAGAAAGGAGAGTGGTCCTGCCCCGGTCGAGCTGACCCATTCGTGCTACAACTATAATATAACTGCAGCGTTTTATCATTACGTGTTTGGCCTTTAATCATCGTGTTTGGCAAGCTGATAGACGATCGCTGTACCAGACGTGTATCGTTGACGCTGCCCGTCGCCGGGTATTTTAGGTCTGTCGTAAATCTAGAAGTGGCGGTGTAAGAACATCCACTGCCTCGTGTCATCCTGTGGGTGTCATAAGAACATCCACTGCCTCGTGTCATCCTGTGGGTGTCGTAAGAACATCCACTGCCTCGTGTCATCCTGTGGGTGTCGTAAGAACATCCACTGCCTCGTGTCATCCTGTGGGTGTCATAAGAACATCCACTGCCTCGTGTCATCCTGTGGGTGTCGTAAGAACATCCACTGCCTCGTGTCATCCTGTGGGTGTCATAAGAACATCCACTGCCTCGTGTCATCCTGTGGGTGTCGTAAGAACATCCACTGCCTCGTGTCATCCTGTGGGTGTCATAAGAACATCCACTGCCTCGTGTCATCCTGTGGGTGTCGTAAGAACATCCACTGCCTCGTGTCATCCTGTGGGTGTCATAAGAACATCCACTGCCTCGTGTCATCCTGTGGGTGTCGTAAGAACATCCACTGCCTCGTGTCATCCTGTGGGTGTCGTGAGAGATGACCGACCGATGACCGTCTTCCTAATAACGACTAAAAACAAAAAAATAAACTGCGTCTGTCAACCCCTTGCCAAGCGTGGGAACCATGGCAAATATCCCCTATGAGGCAATCTATAAGGCACTTAGCGTCGTTGTAGACGACTTTTTATTAAGGACACTTTGTGATAAGTGGATGCTGTGGCCCATAGAGATTTAAATCTATCCTCAGTTAACAATCAAGATGCGTTGTTATCCCTGGCTAAAAATATATAATATTACTATCTACCGCTGGAAACTAAGGTGGAATGCCTTGTTTCCAATTAAAAAAGGTGTCAGGTGATGAACAGCAACGTCTTTCTAATAACGCCATTTACCATATATAAATATGGTAAATATCTCGCCTTTGAGGCAACCTATGGTGATGGCCTATTTACAACAGTGGACTTTAATAGGCTATAACGGTACGATAAATTATACCGCCTCAATAATAAGATTATTCTGGAATTTTCCATTGAAGTATAATAATGTATGAATTTTCTATAGTCGCCTGTTACAATAATACTCTTACGCACAGGAAATGACTTTCATTAAGTATTATGCAATATTCTATATTGAATAAAAATCATTTATTTCATTTCATCAGGACGAAATTAGATGGTGCATTATAACGGCGCCAATATAATGGAAGCACCAACAGTTATTATAGTATAGGCAAATTATAATTTTCTACAGGATAAGGGTAGAAACCTAAAGGTAATTGGATGCTGTGGCCCATAGACATCTACATCGATTCCCGATGACAATGCAGAGTGCAGATGAAAATTAAGATATCTTATTACATAAATATACATAACATGCCTATAGTAATAAAGTCGAATTAAACTTCCTCATCTTTAATTCACCCAAAAAACTTAAAGGCGGTACAGTATAAACACAAGGTTATTATTATTATTATTATAGTAAAGTAAATACTAACGTTTTCAGTAACACTTCAGTAATTATTATAACAATGTAAAGGTCCATGCTACAGCGTTTTACTATTTAATCAGGTGATAATTAAGCAAATGCTACGTAGCCGTGCCCATGAACAAAGCGGTGACGAATTTGAATCGGAGGCCGCAATTTGTTATTCTCATTTTGTGAAAATTATATCGGAACTTTTGTGTCGCCGCATACAATTCGTCATGATTTGTATATGAACATAAACAAAAGATATTTAACAAAACTAAATGTTTTATATAATAGGTAATGTTAATAATTTTTAATTAACATTTCAGGCAAATAAATACTTTATGATTTATGAATGTTTGACAGTAAGAATTCGGTGTGGCAGAAATGGCCGTAAGGGGTGGTAGATGGAAAATTGTGTGATTAGGGAAAATTGTAATTTTTATAGAATATGAGTGACAAGTGAGTGCACAGTCCAGCTGATGGTAAGTCGATGCTGTGACCCACCTACATCCACATCTATCCTCGATTAAGCATCAAAATACAGATACAATGTCACGCACATGCACACTCTACTATTCTAGATTCTATACACTTACCATACAAAACACAGCAGCGTAAAGGTGTTATTTCACACTGGTATCCTGTGTTGTGCAGGATGTTGAAACCTGAATTAAGAAAGTACACGTAGAAAGAATGAATGAAGAAAGTGTGACTAGCAAATTTACGAGTATGCTGCAGATGCAGTTGTATATCAACCAAATTGGTGTTTTATTGAAGATAGGGCAAATGAAAGTACCTTCAACGGATGGGCGTGTAGCCAGTCAGTTAACGGTACTATTAGGTACTTATTCATCAACCGCCACGCTTGGTAGGTGTATAGACGAATATAATTTATGAAATAGAATAAATTTTATTGAATAAAGAATTTAAGAAAACATCTATCTTAGGAAGCATCAGCAATGTGCCCAACAGGACTTTTTTTGAAACACTAAATACTAATCGCAGTATAACAAAGGCTTCGTTGCGTGTCAATCTTGTAGGTACCACCTTACAGTCTATCTGAGTCCACGTCTGGATGAAGGCCTCCCCATAGGTTGCCTTATAAGTAGGGTTGTCTTTAAACCGAAAAACCGGACCGACCAGCGAGCTTAGCCACACATTTTGGTAAAAGGCCGGACACCCTTAATGTTTAGTCTTTACAAAGTAACATTTTTTAAAGTAAAATAATGCTTTTTATCATTTACCATAAAATCTTAAATTGTAATGAATTAACAACAATTGAATAAATCAGTCTTCTTTATTATTAATCATTCAATATTCATTATAATATTAATTTCAATAATTTCTATAGTAAGTATGTAAGTGCATGAAGAATGTAAAGAAATGATCAAATTTAAAAAAGCCTAACAAAAGCCGGACACCGTCTAATTTGGCCGGACACGCAACCAAAAATCCTGACTGTGTCCGGCTTTATCCGGGCGCCTGGCAACGCTACTTATAAGGGAAATATTTGTCGTTGTTACTGCGCTTGGCAGGTCGGTTGGTAAGAACAGTTTTTATGTTCTAATTGCTATAAGGAAGAATCTGCTGCTTATCTCCTTTTTCTCATCTCTTTTAACTCTATCGTCTCTCACGACACCCTCGGGACGATATGGGATAGAATATTGAATGAATATTTTAAGAAACCCACGGTAATGTTTAGTTAAGATTTTTTTTCTCTGTAAAAATGTTATCCCCACTAGGATTCGCCTGCATTGTGGAAGCAGTTTACAAACATAAATTTCAAAAGGACAAACATCCAGACCCGGAATAATTACTTGTAGGCCATACAAATACTTGTTCCGTGCGGGATTCAAACCCGCGGCCCCCAGCACTATAACTCATTCCAAGACTACTGCCCCACGGAGCCGTCAAACACACAGTGGTGAGTGGATACCGTGGCTCATACACAATCACATTTATCAAAATGCACCAGACTTGCGTCACTTAAAAAAAAAAGAGTCAGTGATTTTTTTAAATGAAATGTCGAACGAACTTCTGTTCCAGCTGATGATAAGTGACTGCTGCAGCGCACTGACTTCTGCAACTAAGTTTCAAATAATAAGGATACAGATGTATTGTCATCTCTGAGAACTAAATGGAACACCTAATAAACTGGAATGCCTCGTTGTTACCACACAACACTTAGCAGCACTATTCTGCTGATATTGAGATAACAAAACGATATATATGTAACAGTAATAAGGGTGCCAAGTGAGCACAAAATGCAGATGCGTTTTACCCCTCGGAACTAAGATGGAATGCAACTTTACCAGTAAAAAAGGTTACAAAATCTCGTCATTCACCGTATGAAAAAACTATGCTGCTATTTATTATGATGCTAATATTGAAAATACTATACGATAGTGTCTATAATTAAAGTATAATCATAATCTCTTAGCCTGGTGATGCGTAGTTCATACAACCGCTACAGGGCGGGGACACATTTCGCCTGGATGCCTTTACCGGCTATTTTCACAGGCCGCGTGCACACGCTTCACAGCGCCCGTTTTTCCGCTCCCGGCGTCCAGCCGCTCCGTCGGTTTACACGCCCCAACAGCTTCGTGAAATAAAAGTTATTTAAATTGACACTTTACTTTTTTTTAAACTAAGTTTTACGGATTTTATCACAGAAAACGGCTCAAAAGGTTTTGATGAATTTTTTTGTGTATGTTTGAGTGGGTCTCTGGATAGTTTGGATTCTCAATTAAACTCTGTAGGTGGCGCTGTTGTCGAGATCCAGAAATCACCCGAGCGGAGCCGGGGCAGATCACTTGTGTTGTAATAAATATTACCTACTTAAACTGCCCGCATGTTTTCTCCCATATTTTGTCTACTTTACCTTATATCCAAGAATATACCCAAGTCTAGTAAAGGTAAATATTTGACATTGAGCTTTTTCTGCGGACTTAACCTAATCAATCACGTAACGGTCTGCACGTGCGGGAGAAGGAACGCCCGTGAAGGAGTGTCAGGTGTCACACGTCTCTGTCAATTGTTTAGCACATATACGTCACTGTATCCCAAATCACATAGGGCGCCACGAAAATAGTCGAATCTAATTTATTTTTATTTAATTTATGTGTTTATTCTTTATAACACCATACAACTAAGTTAACAAGGGTCGACTTAATGCGTATCGGCATTCTCTGCCAGTCAGCCCGAAGTGTGGTGAGCTATTGTGGCAGGTGTAAACTTGCTTTATGATCTTTAAAGATTGAAAATAAATAAAATAATTTCTTATATTTATGCGAACACTACACATTGAAATAATACTAGTTTTTACGGAATTTATCGCGTATACTTAACTTTTTAAATACCCGACGTTTCGAACGCTTTACATCACTCATGGTCACGGGCGGGACTGAGATGTTCAACGTCCATATGTCATAGTTAACCGCGATTACCATAGATTAAAATTTAACTTTTGTTCCGATCTATACCGTATGAACTTATGGTATCTTGAAGTCTTGCAGTTGTATGCTTGGGTTGGGATTTAATTTTATTTATTATAGGATCCCAAGCAGATGGTAGCACCCAGCCATCTTCTCTATTGAAATTAGGATGTTTTTTTAATTTCAATAGCCTCGCGAATCATCCTTGGAAGGAATCGGTGTTCTTTAGCGAGGATTTGTGGTCTATCAAATCTGATGTAGTGACGGGGGCGATCCTGTACGTGTTCACAGACTGCAGACTTCCCGGAGCGTCGATTCTTCACATCAGCTATATGTTCTTTAACCCGGGTTTTTATTGATCTTTTAGTTTGTCCTATGTAGGAGAGACCACATTCACAATTAAGCTTGTACACTCCTGCATCTTGCAGAGGGACATTACACTTGACTGATGGTAAAAACTGACCAATCTTCTTCAGCGGCTGGAAGTATATTTTGATGGAAGCACGCTTCAAGATGTAGCCAATCTTGTCAGTGACTCCTCTAACATATGGCAGTACAGCAGGTACACGCTCGACTGTGGCCGGCTTCACTCGTAGCTTGTTGTCATGCAAAACTTGCTATATATATATATATATATATATATATATATATATATATATATATATATATATATATATATATTCATCATGGAACAATGTCTTGTTTCAAAAGATGTAAATAAACGAATTAATCTCTTGAACAAGTATTTGCTTGGCGCTTTTCGTAAGTATGTTTTAATTTAGAGGCATCATAAGACACAGTTGCCGTGTGATGACATAACATCCTACGGATATCGTAGAAGCCCACTTTGAGATACGCCAAAAGATCTGTGGTGTTGGATTGGTGGCGATATAACCATCTCGACCAATTTGACTCTGAAGCTGGGCGTAAATTATCCAGAACTACGACAGCTACATCAAGGATGCGGAAGATCTATTACTGTGATCCAAAACCCACCTATCAACTGTGGCCGTTGTGGTAATTTATCTCAAAAACGGGAGACACCCAGGTCAAACAGTGGACTTTTATTGACTGTGGAAGATGTCATATGATATACACGTGGTAGAGCCACACTGCAAGTATATTATGATTACAGCATGGGTCGACTCGAACGTCAAAGGATCACTCTCTCTCGTTTCTTATTGTAAGAGTAGAGAACCGGTGACGTTTTTTACTAGAAATGAGGCATTTCATCTTAGTCCTCAACGGCGACAACGTATCTGCATTTTGATTTATAATAGAAGATAAATGTATGTGTCCATAGACTTTCGAAGCTGTTTGCTCATTTATCTCCCTTATTCTTTAAAAAATATACGTAAAGACTTTTGAAAAAGAACGACTCCTTAGTGAAGTGAACAAACGTTTAGTCTTAACGCAGGTTCAAATTGAAATCAACAATCAACAACAATTGTTTGGTCATACGCCTTCAAATAATTGTTCTGGATCACTTCGATACGATAGAAGAAAAAATTCTTGTACAGAGACAAACTTTTTGTTAAATATAAATAAATTGCTTTGTGATATAATTGCATAAGTTGAGGATGCATCGTCGGCTCAGTGAGTTGACGCAAGCTTGAGACTGCGAAGTCAGCGTCGTGTCGTACTGCTTCGGTCTAGAAAATAAGGCATTAAATAGATAAGGTCGTTATTTCATGTTTTAGCCAGTAAGCAGTTTTTGTTCAGTAGATGACCCGATTGCATTTCTTTGTAATTGAATTACGCACCTACGTTCGTATTTTAAAAAGACACACCATTTTTAAATAGCGTTTAACTGAAGATTTTTTTTTATAGGATAGGTTGACAAACGAGCACACAGTCCACCTGATGGTAAGTGGTTGCTGTGGCCCATAGACATATACATCTATCCTCGATTATGAATCAAAATGCAGATGCGTTGTCACCCGTGAGGACTAAGATGGAATGCCTCGTTTCCAGTAAAAAGGGTCTCCGGTTCTCTACACTCACCATACGAAATACAGCAGCATTAAGCTAATATTTCACGCTGGTATTCTGTGAGAGCGTGGTCCTTCCCCGGTCGATCCGACCCATTCGTGCTACAACTATACTACTAATATAACTGCAGCATGGCTCTACCACGTATTATAAGATATACTAAAACAATTAAATTATATCATAAATTGTCTTAATAATATTCAATCAAGACAATTTACGAAGAATTCTTTGTATTTTGATAGAGGGGAAAACCCATTACTCTTACGGTTCAACCCTATCAAAAGTCCACTGCTGAACATAAGCCCCTCCCATAGATTGCCTCATAGGGGGATATTTGCCACAGTTGCCACGCTTAGCCGGCGGGGTGGCAGCCGCAGCTTTTTATTCTGTTCGTTAGTATTAGGAAGACAATGCTGCCCATCGTCTGGTTTATTTCCCCCTGCCGCACCTCACCACATCCACGGGACGACATGGAGTGGTGGAGGTTCCTACACCGCCGTTACACGGTGGACAACGCCACTGTTCAGTGATAGAATGCTCACCTACCTGCCACCATACACACGATTAGGCAAAGTTATTAAATTAAAAATTACCATCACTTTCATCACAACTGATCTGGGTGTGGCTTGAGCTAGAGGATGTTTTATTGTGTCGAGTGCGTCCGCTTGTTGACGCTCCGAAAACTTTAAACAATGGCAGGATTCCGACGCATCAGACGTACGTCCCCGATGTGTGACGTCAGAAGTGCAATTCTGCACTGGTGACTCACTGCCCGGCATCTTTGCATAATATTTTTTTATATATATCTAATACTTCGATCAATAATATGTATACTATTGATCCAAGATCTAATATATAAAAAAGTCATAAGAGCTGAAGTCTCTCTCAAAGAATCTCAAAAAAACTCAAAGAATAGAAAACCGATGGCAAAGATAGATTTTTCAGCATCCGTATCGTACTGACGACCTGGTATGACGTGCAGGAATTCAAAATACATGTGGCACGGAACCGTGATGTGTGGTAGTCCTTCAGGGACGACTATGTTCGGCAGTGTATTGGTTTACAACTACAATAATGATGATAATACGCCTAGCATATACAAGGTATATATTTCACCACTTTTTTAAGTTCATACGTTCTTTTTTATTCGTTTAAACACCTGTTATGACACCTTATTTGATGATAAATTGTCTGACACCGTTTTCACCCAGCTATTAAATAGTTTTATCGATATAAATATTTTTTAATAGAAAAGGGTGGGTAACAAACGATCACACAGTCCACACGATAGTAAATGGATGTCGCGGTCCATACACATCTACATCTAAATGCAGATGCCAGTAAATAGTTTTATCGATATAAATATTTTTTAATAGAAAAGGGTGGGTAACAAACGATCACACAGTCCACACGATAGTAAATGGATGTCGCGGTCCATACACATCTACATCTAAATGCAGATGCCAGTAAATAGTTTTATCGATACAAATATTTTTTAATAGAAAAGGGTGGGTAACAAACGATCACACAGTCCACACGATAGTAAATGGATGTCGCGGTCCATACACATCTACATCTAAATGCAGATGCCAGTAAATAGTTTTATCGATATAAATATTTTTTAATAGAAAAGGGTGGGTAACAAACGATCACACAGTCCACACGATAGTAAATGGATGTCGCGGTCCATACAAATCTACATCTAAATGCAGATGCCAGTAAATAGTTTTATCGATACAAATATTTTTTAATAGAAAAGGGTGGGTAACAAACGATCACACAGTCCACACGATAGTAAATGGATGTCGCGGTCCATACACATCTACATCTAAATGCAGATGCCAGTAAATAGTTTTATCGATATAAATATTTTTTAATAGAAAAGGGTGGGTAACAACCGATCACACAGTCCACACGATAGTAAATGGATGTCGCGGTCCATACACATCTACATCTAAATGCAGATGCCAGTAAATAGTTTTATCGATACAAATATTTTTTAATAGAAAAGGGTGGGTAACAAACGATCACACAGTCCACACGATAGTAAATGGATGTCGCGGTCCATACACATCTACATCTAAATGCAGATGCCAGTAAATAGTTTTATCGATATAAATATTTTTTAATAGAAAAGGGTGGGTAACAAACGATCACACAGTCCACACGATAGTAAATGGATGTCGCGGTCCATACACATCTACATCTAAATGCAGATGCCAGTAAATAGTTTTATCGATACAAATATTTTTTAATAGAAAAGGGTGGGTAACAAACGATCACACAGTCCACACGATAGTAAATGGATGTCGCGGTCCATACACATCTACATCTAAATGCAGATGCCAGTAAATAGTTTTATCGATATAAATATTTTTTAATAGAAAAGGGTGGGTAACAACCGATCACACAGTCCACACGATAGTAAATGGATGTCGCGGTCCATACACATCTACATCTAAATGCAGATGCCAGTAAATAGTTTTATCGATACAAATATTTTTTAATAGAAAAGGGTGGGTAACAAACGATCACACAGTCCACACGATAGTAAATGGATGTCGCGGTCCATACACATCTACATCTAAATGCAGATGCCAGTAAATAGTTTTATCGATATAAATATTTTTTAATAGAAAAGGGTGGGTAACAAACGATCACACAGTCCACACGATAGTAAATGGATGTCGCGGTCCATACACATCTACATCTAAATGCAGATGCCAGTAAATAGTTTTATCGATACAAATATTTTTTAATAGAAAAGGGTGGGTAACAAACGATCACACAGTCCACACGATAGTAAATGGATGTCGCGGTCCATACACATCTACATCTAAATGCAGATGCCAGTAAATAGTTTTATCGATACAAATATTTTTTAATAGAAAAGGGTGGGTAACAAACGATCACACAGTCCACACGATAGTAAATGGATGTCGCGGTCCATACACATCTACATCTAAATGCAGATGCCAGTAAATAGTTTTATCGATATAAATATTTTTAATAGAAAAGGGTGGGTAACAAACGATCACACAGTCCACACGATAGTAAATGGATGTCGCGGTCCATACACATCTACATCTAAATGCAGATGCCAGTAAATAGTTTTATCGATATAAATATTTTTTAATAGAAAAGGGTGGGTAACAAACGATCACACAGTCCACACGATAGTAAATGGATGTCGCGGTCCATACACATCTACATCTAAATGCAGATGCCAGTAAATAGTTTTATCGATACAAATATTTTTTAATAGAAAAGGGTGGGTAACAAACGATCACACAGTCCACACGATAGTAAATGGATGTCGCGGTCCATACACATCTACATCTAAATGCAGATGCCAGTAAATAGTTTTATCGATATAAATATTTTTTAATAGAAAAGGGTGGGTAACAACCGATCACACAGTCCACACGATAGTAAATGGATGTCGCGGTCCATACACATCTACATCTAAATGCAGATGCCAGTAAATAGTTTTATCGATACAAATATTTTTTAATAGAAAAGGGTGGGTAACAAACGATCACACAGTCCACACGATAGTAAATGGATGTCGCGGTCCATACACATCTACATCTAAATGCAGATGCCAGTAAATAGTTTTATCGATATAAATATTTTTTAATAGAAAAGGGTGGGTAACAAACGATCACACAGTCCACACGATAGTAAATGGATGTCGCGGTCCATACACATCTACATCTAAATGCAGATGCCAGTAAATAGTTTTATCGATACAAATATTTTTTAATAGAAAAGGGTGGGTAACAAACGATCACACAGTCCACACGATAGTAAATGGATGTCGCGGTCCATACACATCTACATCTAAATGCAGATGCCAGTAAATAGTTTTATCGATACAAATATTTTTTAATAGAAAAGGGTGGGTAACAAACGATCACACAGTCCACACGATAGTAAATGGATGTCGCGGTCCATACACATCTACATCTAAATGCAGATGCCAGTAAATAGTTTTATCGATATAAATATTTTTAATAGAAAAGGGTGGGTAACAAACGATCACACAGTCCACACGATAGTAAATGGATGTCGCGGTCCATACACATCTACATCTAAATGCAGATGCCAGTAAATAGTTTTATCGATATAAATATTTTTTAATAGAAAAGGGTGGGTAACAAACGATCACACAGTCCACACGATAGTAAATGGATGTCGCGGTCCATACACATCTACATCTAAATGCAGATGCCAGTAAATAGTTTTATCGATACAAATATTTTTTAATAGAAAAGGGTGGGTAACAAACGATCACACAGTCCACACGATAGTAAATGGATGTCGCGGTCCATACACATCTACATCTAAATGCAGATGCCAGTAAATAGTTTTATCGATATAAATATTTTTTAATAGAAAAGGGTGGGTAACAACCGATCACACAGTCCACACGATAGTAAATGGATGTCGCGGTCCATACACATCTACATCTAAATGCAGATGCCAGTAAATAGTTTTATCGATACAAATATTTTTTAATAGAAAAGGGTGGGTAACAAACGATCACACAGTCCACACGATAGTAAATGGATGTCGCGGTCCATACACATCTACATCTAAATGCAGATGCCAGTAAATAGTTTTATCGATATAAATATTTTTTAATAGAAAAGGGTGGGTAACAACCGATCACACAGTCCACACGATAGTAAATGGATGTCGCGGTCCATACACATCTACATCTAAATGCAGATGCCAGTAAATAGTTTTATCGATACAAATATTTTTTAATAGAAAAGGGTGGGTAACAAACGATCACACAGTCCACACGATAGTAAATGGATGTCGCGGTCCATACACATCTACATCTAAATGCAGATGCCAGTAAATAGTTTTATCGATATAAATATTTTTAATAGAAAAGGGTGGGTAACAAACGATCACACAGTCCACACGATAGTAAATGGATGTCGCGGTCCATACACATCTACATCTAAATGCAGATGCCAGTAAATAGTTTTATCGATATAAATATTTTTAATAGAAAAGGGTGGGTAACAAACGATCACACAGTCCACACGATAGTAAATGGATGTCGCGGTCCATACACATCTACATCTAAATGCAGATGCCATTAAAAAAGGTATCCAGTTCTCTACACTCGGCAGCGTTATGCCACTGATATTCTGTGAGAGCGTGGTTTCCCGGTCGAGCCGACCCATTCCACTCCACCGCGTAAAAATAGTAATAATTATTTTTACGCAGAAACAAAAACACAAACTCATCCATAACTTGGCTGAAAATTGGTCTTTTCCGTCTAAATTTTCTTGTTATATAGTGTAATTAATTGCCCTTCGTATTTTACAATAGTTTTCGTAGTAAATTTTCACCGTTAAATAACTAATTTTCATATCATTCGTTTTCTTATAATCGTATTTTCATAGAATTTATAAACTTTTTAAAATCTTCGATTTCTCCGCTCCTCCTAGGCTTATAAGGTCCGTATCGTGTAGAAACTGCCATCTTCTTTCAAATTTCAAATATACGGACTCTACGATCCGATGATGTAGATAGATAGATACGTGCTGTGAGAGTCGATGGATGCAGGTGGCTCAGGACCGTTTTTTTTTCTTCATTTGGGGGAGGGCTATCTACAGCGGTGTACCTGTTAAGGGACTTAATAATTGAGATGATGTTGTTGTTGATGATGATGATGATGATGATGATATGGTGGTGGCGGTGGTAGCGGTGGTGATGGTGGCGGTGGTGGTGGTGGCGGTGGTGGTAGTCTTGACGGTGGTGGCAGTGGCGGTGGCAGTATTCATTTTTTTAAATGAAGCTTACGTAATAATTAAGTTTTATTTGTAACTAGGGATCTGCGACAACTTCGCATTAGTGGTTTTTGGATCTCGACAACAGCGCCACCTAACGGGTTCAATTGTAAATCCAAACCAAACAAACATACACAAGGAATTTCATCAAAGTCAGTCCAGCCCTTTTCAAGTGATGATCTTTTATACATGCAGCACTTAATTTTTATAGATAATTGGTAGTAACCTTTCCAAAAATAGATCCTCCATGATAAGTTAGAATTAAGTGCTCTTAAGATTGTTTCAGTTTGGCGCCTACTTAGCTTCAGTCAAGTAGGCGTGTCTAATGAAAGATCAAGTGGCATTGAGTAGAAGAGGCTAAGACGTCTAGAAAATTCGATAGAGATATTGTTTTGTTAACGAGACATTTAAATTTATCGTTTTTATATCTCTAGAATACGGGTAACAAACGAGCACACAGTCCACCTGATGGTAAGTGGTTGCTGCCCATAGACATCTACATCTATCCTCGATTACAAATCAAAATGCAGATGCGTTGTCACCCGTGAGGACAAAGATGGAATGCCTCGTTTCCAGTAAAAAGGGTCTCCGGTTCTCTACACTCACCATATGAAACGCAGCAGCAGTCGACTCGCTCGGGAAAGCATCCCGCTCTCACAAAATACCAGCGTAAAATAGCAGTGTAATGCTGCTGTGTTTCGTAAGGCGAGTGAGGCGAATCGGAGACCGTTTTACTGGTAACGAGGCCTTTCATCTTAGTCCTCAGGGGTGGCAACGCATCTGCATTTTGATTCTTAATCGATCACAATCGTTTATGGGCCACAGCATTCTTCAGGTGGGCTGTGTGCTTACATGTCGACCTTATTCTATAAAAATGTCTCGTAAGCACCCGATGAGTCGTGGTTGCTCAGATGGTTAGCACTCGCTGTAAATCTCACAGTAGGCGAGCAAACCGGGTACGATCCCACCACCACCCACCAGTACTAATAAAATTGTTAAATGCAATTTTAAGTGCTGATTTACCACGTGCTCGTCGGTGAAGGAAAACATCGTGAGGAAACCCGCATGTCTGAGAAATAAGAAAAAATATACCGAAGTCGTGAAGTTCGCCAACACACATTGAGACCGCGCGGCGGACAATTCCTTGCCCTAAAAACATTTCAGAAATGAGCGGAGGCCTGTGCCCAGGAGTAGGACGTATATATAGGCTGTAACTTTTAACTAAAACACCCGATAAAGTTTCCAGTTCTCATACCACTTGTATTCCGTTAGAGTCACGTTGAAATCAATCGTGCTATAATAAAAATAAAAAAATCTATCAAGATAAAGAAAGGAAAAGAAATATAAAGAAAGTAAACAATTTTTAACAGGCCACCTGTCCTGGCTTCGCCTATGGTACGGTTAATTAATGTGGCGATATTTGGATTTAAGATAAAGGCCATTTACTTTATCAATTTTTTGTTTTATCAAAAAATCTTCAAGTTATTTTGATAAAACATAGCCTAGATCCCTCCTGGTATTGCTTTCTGTCAGTCCGTACAGCTTCACCACAATTGGTTTAGCCAATCTAAGGCTTAGCCTGGACCAACAGACAGACCAAAATATTAAAAATGGGGTTTAAATTTCAATTCAACAAAGTCTTAAAATGCAATTTTCTTTCATAAAATTAGGGTGACAAACAAGCAAATGGTCCACCTGCTGGTAAGTGGATGCTGTGGCCCATAGACATCCACATTAATCCTCGATTAAGAATCAAAACGCAGATGCGTTGTCACCCTGAGGACTTACATGGAGTACCGTTTCCATTAAAAAAGAGTCTCCGGATCTCTACACTCACCATACGAAACACAGCAGTATTAAACTGCTATTTTACGCTGGTAGTCTGTGATAGCGTGGTCCTTCCTCGTTCGAGCCGACTCATTCGTGCTACAACCATAAAATGGCTCTATGATGTATAAAATAACCCCTGGGCCTAACAGAAGCCGATTATTTAATAATACAGACAGATGTTTCAATTTGATTTATATGTATAGATGTATACACACCGCTTCAACAAACAAAAGATCAAGTACAGAAAATATAAACATAATACAACCGGTGTTGAAGTGTTTACTCGACAAGATTGACACAAGCGACCTTCAGAAGTGCCTTCACAATGATCTGCAGGAGGTGCACGTGTCGCGCTCGGGAGACACGCTCCCTATCGATCCACGCAGCTTCTACTCTCCCGCCCTCAACCCAACGACTTGCGGGAAATTTACAATTATTCAAAGCTTCCGTTTTCGTAGACACCCAATACGTTCCATTTACGTTTTATTGTGAATTATTAATGTAGCAATTAGAAGTCAAGAATCGTCCTTTATTTTACAAAATAAATATAAAAATATTATTCCATTTTTTCTTGTATCGTAGAGGAGTTTCATATAAGTTATGCACGAATATATAAACAGACAGACATCTAGGAATACAATATTTTGGTGGCCTTATTGTTCCAGAAAAAAATTCAACTTAAAAACTCGCTGCGACGCAACGAAACCAGTTATCAGTAAAATATAAGTTTATATAACGTCGAAAGCCGATATGACTGCAGCGTGGTAGAGCCACGCTGCAGTATATTATGGTGGTAGCACGAATGGGTCGGCTCGACAGGGAAGGACCACGCTCACTGAATACTAGCGTAAAATAGCAGCTTAATGCTGCTGTGTTTCGTATGGCGAGTGTAGAGATCCGGAGACCCTTTTTTACATTTCATTCCATCTTAGCCCTCAGGGGTGACAACGCATCTGAATTTTGATTCTTAATCGTAGATAAATGTACTATATGTCTATGGACTATAGCATCCACTTACCATCAGGTGGACTGCGTGCTCGTTTGTCACCCTTATTCTATAAAAAAAATTAAATTCAAAAGTATACTTTAATAAAATAGAATCTGTAAACCATCATCATAATCATCATTATTACAGATATAGATTAGACCCCATAAATTGCCTCAAAGTATTAATTTTTCATCAGGTGAACTGTTTGCACGACTTCTATATGAACAGGTACGTCGTCAGCCTGGAAACTGATATGGAATAAAATACTACCCATTGCAGAACTCCTTGCATTAACTTTGTAACCGAAACACAGCGGCGAGTGTGCTACTGCTGTTGAAACACAGCGGCAAGTGTGCTACTGCTGTTGAAACACAGCGGCGAGTGTGCTACTGCTGTTGAAACACAGCGGCGAGTGTGCTACTGCTGTTGAAACACAGCGGCGAGTGTGCTACTGCTGTTGAAACACAGCGGCGAGTGTGCTACTGCTGTTGAAACACAGCGGCGAGTGTGCTGCTGCTGTTGAAACACAGCGGCGAGTGTGCTACTGCTGTTGAAACACAGCGGCGAGTGTGCTACTGCTGTTGAAACACAGCGGCGAGTGTGCTACTGCTGTTGAAACACAGCGGCGAGTGTGCTGCTGCTGTTGAAACACAGCGGCGAGTGTGCTACTGCTGTTGAAACACAGCGGCGAGTGTGCTACTGCTGTTGAAACACAGCGGCGAGTGTGCTACTGCTGTTGAAACACAGCGGCGAGTGTGCTACTGCTGTTGAAACACAGCGGCGAGTGTGCTACTGCTGTTGAAACACAGCGGCGAGTGTGCTACTGCTGTTGAAACACAGCGGCGAGTGTGCTGCTGCTGTTGAAACACAGCGGCGAGTGTGCTACTGCTGTTGAAACACAGCGGCGAGTGTGCTACTGCTGTTGAAACACAGCGGCGAGTGTGCTACTGCTGTTGAAACACAGCGGCGAGTGTGCTACTGCTGTTGAAACACAGCGGCGAGTGTGCTACTGCTGTTGAAACACAGCGGCGAGTGTGCTGCTGCTGTTGAAACACAGCGGCGAGTGTGCTACTGCTGTTGAAACACAGCGGCGAGTGTGCTACTGCTGTTGAAACACAGCGGCGAGTGTGCTACTGCTGTTGAAACACAGCGGCGAGTGTGCTACTGCTGTTGAAACACAGCGGCGAGTGTGCTGCTGCTGTTGAAACACAGCGGCGAGTGTGCTACTGCTGTTGAAACACAGCGGCGAGTGTGCTACTGCTGTTGAAACACAGCGGCGAGTGTGCTACTGCTGTTGAAACACAGCGGCGAGTGTGCTACTGCTGTTGAAACACAGCGGCGAGTGTGCTGCTGCTGTTGAAAGGACTGGCAACTTTGACAACAATGACAAACATCCTCCTACGAGGCAATCTGTGGTAGAGGCCTATGTTGATTATTAATTCTTGAAAATAATGTTTTTTTTAAATACCACGTTTTATATTCTTATGTTATCATCCGATTTTGAGCTCTGTTCCAAATTTGAAGTGTATAAAACTCATCGGGAATATATATAAACATAACATAACATAAACACTCACGCCTGTCACCCAGCGGGGTAGGCAGAGACTACAGACTTCCATTTGGCACGATCCTGACACACCTCTCTCGCCTCTTTCACATCCATACACCTACGCATACATGCTCGTCGGTTTAGGGTACTCCTAATTTGGCCCGTTTTCAATAAGTCGCCAATTTGGTCGATAAATTTTCGCCTAGGACGTCCCTTTCCGACTCTGCCATTCACTTCTGCTTATATATACTTATATTTATAGTTTAAAATCATAAGAGCATAAATTTAAAATCAATTGTTGAATTCGACCTGAACTGACATACGAAAGCAAGTTAATGAAACGTGTTAAAATACACTTATTATCTTTTCAATAGAATATTTTATTTTCCTCCACTCCAATACAGGTAGAAGATTACATTGACTTGGGCATAACTACTGCAAATGTTGCAAGTTTAAGTTTAAGCATTTCTTGATTAATCAAGGAAAACTTTGCCGAAGAAATTTTTTGTTAATACAATCATCATAATTATCGTCTACCCTATCTAGTGGGTACACTTCGCTTACCATTACGAAGTTATCGCTCGATAACCTTTCTTACCCATCAGTTTTTTTAAACGTTACCTCCAAACTAGGATTTTCTCCTGCCCCCACGATGTATCGTGGGAGCAGTTTACAAACATAAATTTCGCAAAACATGGACAAACATCCAGAACCGGAACAATTACTTGTAGGCCATACAAATACTTGTTCCGTGCGGGATTCGAACCCGCGGCCCTTAGCGCTGTAACCCATTGATAAGCAACTGCGCCACGGAGCGGTCAATCGGTTGTTAAGACTTCGAGCTATATTGCCATTGCATTGTTTTTATTTCCCAAAGTTACTTTGCAGTACCTATGGTTACAGGGAGGCATACCCTGGTCTCACGGTCATGTGCGCTGCAGCTGAAACCACAAATTAACTAACAGTTACTGCTCAATATAGTATAGGGATCTCTAGGAATCAAAATTTATAGGGACATAAGGGTTATAATAGGGAATCAAAAACAATTAAAATTAAACAGGACAAAATCCGTTGAACTAGTTATAATCAATGTGTAGTGTAAATATAGGAAATTACGTAAACTTTTAAATCATTGCTAAAGCGAAGTTCTTTTTTTATATCAACGACTGATAGCGATATAATATATTAGCATAGTATATATACTCTCTTTATACTATGATAATAGCAGCGATTGAGAATCATCCTTGAATACCATCTAGTAGGTACTACGCTTGCATACCTACATGCCTACCAAGCCTAACAAAATTCCCCTCTCCCACTTATAGCCGCGTCCATAATTACACTATTTTGGTACTTATTTTCGATACCGGTCGTAAGCGTTCCCTTACGACTACCCCTTACGAGTTCCCGGATTCTAATCCTGGGTCGGTTCAAAATCAGTTTTGGATTTTCCTGTCAAGAAATTGTCAATAGCAGTTCGGTGTCTAGAAGTTGACAGTTTTTCTCCCACGTTCTTCGAAAAGCAAGTAAAGTCGTTGGTCCTGCGTCTGATATCTTTTCTACCATGTGAAAATGTCGTCCCGTCTGAAGGCAGTGAGGGAATAGAGAGTTGATCTCTGCTTACGAACATACGCATGCACTATAATCTTGCACAGGAGTGCGGATGGCTAGTTATCGTTGTGTCTGGCCGAGGAAGTGCCACGAGAAAACCGCCAACAGAATACCAACGTGGCCGTGACCGAAATTCGACCTGAAGGACATTATTACTTACGAACCCAAAAAAGGAGAGCCAGAATCTAATTCCATTACGCATATTAATTAACTGACTGAAAAAATATTACGTTTTATTATGGAGCAATGTAAACTCGCCCTAAACCTGCCTAAAGTTATTAGGAAACAGAAGACCGGTGTTGAATTTCGCGACTATGCAGCACTCTCCTAGTCTGACGCACATATCGCATGTCATGCAAACAGCAAAGCCATTTCGAAATATTGCCCGCATGCATAAAGTGACCACCGGGTAAATCCCCTTACTTACAAAATAACTCATCATAATATTCCAAATAAAGTAAATCTGACTGTGCAAAAATGTTATATCCAGGTATAATGTTTAATTATGTCTCAAATTACATTATACATAAACTAATATACTAGATTGCGTCATAGATTGGTGGAGGCGCGATCAACCAACCAACCTTTTTGACCACTTACCATCAGGTGGACTGTGTGCTCTTTTTTCACCCTATCCTATAAAGAAAACTGTACGGGTAATGGTATCCTTTTTTTAATATACTAAAAGGACAAAGGAGCACACAGTCTAACCGATGGTAAGAAGATGTTGTGGCCCATAGACATCTACATCTATCCTCATTTGCGAATCAGTTTGCGTATCCTCGTTTGAAACTCAGAATGCGTTGTCATCCCCGAGGACTAAGGTAAAATACCTCGTTTCCAGTAAAAGGGCTCTCCGGTTCGCTACACACACGATACGAAACCCAGCAGCATTTTAATGCTGCTGTGTTTACTGATATTTCGCGCTGTTAATCAGTGAGAACGTAATCCTTCTCCGGTAGATCCGACACATTCATTCTACAACCACAACAGAGCTGCAACATGGCTCTACCACATAAAATTTTGCTTTATTATAAAGATTGACCGCCTGTTGGTGTAAAGGACGTAACCGTAGCTGCTAATTCCCGAATCCAAATCCCGGTTCGAATAAAAAAATACTTCTTGCGTTTTCTGTGTAATTTTCTTTTTTCAAAATATTGACGGAAAAACTAAACTTTTTGGTTGATTATTTTTCGTATTGCTACTAAACGAAAGTTAAATAGACTAGACTAGACTCTAGCGCGGTTTTCCTAATCTAATTATAACCTTGCAAACCACAATTTTCTCGCATCACACAATTTTTCACGTATATTCTCCGTTCAGAGGAATCTCATTCGAAATGAAAGTACATTTAGTACATTTTAAAAAACGTAAGAAAAGAAACTTGGTTAATAGATTATATAGTGTATATAAATATAGTTCAGCACTGTAAATGAAATGAAAGCATAGAATAAATAAATAAATAAATATCATATGAAATATCATTTCTGTACATAGCGGCGCCACCCTGCGCATATATGGGTCGGTTCGACCGAGGAAGGGATACAAGAATACCAACATGAAATTACTGCTATTTTACGCTGTTATTGTGCGTGCGTGAGTCTTCTCCTATTGGGATGACCTATTTATTTTATATTTAAAAAATACATATCATTAAGGATTATAATCAAATAGGTATTTTTATTATAAAATATGTAACCTAGGGGAATATCAAAGCATTCTGTCTGAACCACTGTCAAATGCTGCTCAAATGGTATATAATTTGGTTAATATTTTGTGTAAATAATTTAACAAATTGTAGTGTGTTACTTAGTTACAAGGTACAATGGGAATGACATGTTAAAATAACGTAGGTCCCTAAATAAAAAAAAGAATTAAAAATTTATTTTTGTTATTATATTCGATCATGTATGCATACAACACGATAATTACGATAATAACTTTTATATATTTTTATGTTATTTAAGTTAAAAACGAACTTACGATCCACCTGATGGTTCGTGGTAGCTGCTCTTGGAGACCCACCAAATTCACATAAAGAAGACTACAGTTGCGCTGAGACCCCTGAGGGTTAAGATGAAATTTCTCACAGCCTGCAATTAAACTTGCTCTCTATTGCTGCAGACTGGTGCACAGGATTTTGTTTTGTTGAATAAGGCTGACAAACGAGCACACAGTCCACCTGGTGGTAAGTGGATGCTGTGGCTCATAGACATCTACATTTATCCTCGATTAAAAATCAAAACTCAAATGCGTTGTCACCCCTGAGAACTAAGTTGGAATACCTCGTTTTCTGTAAAAAAGGGTCTCCGGATCTCTACACTCACCATACGAAATACAGCAGTGTTAAACTGCTATATTACGCTGGTATTATGTGAGAGGGTGATCCTTCCCCGGTCAAGCCGAACCATTCGTGCTACAACCATAATATAGCTGCAGAGTGGCCTCACTACTTATAAAAGTAGCGCACACACTGCCTTTTAGCTGTACTATTTAACTATCAGGCTGGTACTGCTACCCAGACGTTTTGTGATTTTTACACTTACAACCTTACCGCAAAGTAAGTTAATAGTTTTAAAACAATACATATAAACATACCATAAACAAAGATGGAGACCTTTGAAACTAGAGAACAAAACCTCGCTCTATGTATAAAGGCATCGTACATCTGAAAACTTCAATAAGGGGCCCCCCGTTACCCACTTATCCCTGTTTTATTTGGGCCCAAACGGCGCACAAAAAGCACCTTATATTTCGCGAGAAACTGTAAACTTGGGTCTAACCTACTTTCCTTAATACCTGCAAGAAATATGTAGTCAAAAATAAACTTTATTATTTAGCTTTAAAGTGCAATGAGAAGCAGCAAGGATAGCGAGCTCCTGTGAGCCCAAGTGTAGAGAGAAATATAAGAATCTCAAAGCCTCCATTTATTGCAAGGAATAAAAAACTGAAAGATGTTTTCAACGGACGGATGGAGAAATATTTTCTTTTTGACGGCTGTATGGCGCAGTAGCGTTTAGTTTAGCTACGGGGCAAAACTTTCGTGAATCCACACATTTTTTTAATTGAATTTATTTGATCCATCAGTTTTATATTTTACTCACTTGTTGGTCTAATGATCACAAGCATGTCTGCTACTATGTGGTCCCAGCTTGAATTCCTGGGTCGGGTTAAAGATTAAATTTTGTCATGAAATTCTAATGACGCCACACACGATCAATTAAAGTCATCGGTTGAACTGATAACAGTTCAACTGATAATTCAAACTGATCAGTTCAAACTAGGGTTGTTGATATTTTTTAGTATGTCTGATTTTCGATATATCGTTATTTATGAATAAATATATCAATATCGGAGTTTTATATATCGTGAGTTAATATACAGTAAGTCAATATCGGAGTTTTATATATTGCAAGAAATATCGATATATCGGCTTTATTTAAAAAAAAACAATCGCAAGTCATTTAGTTTAGTTACTTTAGTTCATTTATTATATTTATTAAGCAAATTAAATTATAAATGTATGAAAATGTTAGATAACAGTTCTTATTAGTTATTTTTTAATTAAAATAAGACGATTATGTTTACATATATTTTTCAGTAAGAGTTTTCAAAAATACTCGTTTTTTTGTATTGTCAGCTGTTTTATATGTAAGAAGCACATGTGCTACAGATGTAGCTGAAGAAATCAAATATTTAACAGATATTTCTGATAGAACGGTAGTAAATTGTCTACCCAGCGGACAGTCGATGACGACAGTAACTCAAGTTCAACATAACTTGAGGTTTATATTAACATCAAAGCACTTGTTTCGCCGTTTTTTCTATTAATTCATATGCGCAGACTTTTAAGTATCAAAACTCGCTTCAAACTATTATTTAAACGACAAAACAAGAGCAACAGTCTGTCGACGATCAAGTTCCCGCCAAAACACACAGTAAATAAAGTAGTTCTAAGTTTCGTAGATCTTAGTAATTTTGATACCACAGAGATATACTATACAAAATTACATTTCTTTTTTAAGATAATAAGCAAATAAATAAACTGCAGAAAAATTAAAAGCATAATATAGTGTATATAAATAAAATACAGTAGATTGGGTAGAAGTAGATTAAATAGTTTCGAGAAAATATAAAAATAAAACTTTATTTTGGAAAAAATATCGACTGTCGATGTCCATATAATATAATAATAATAAATTATTTATTTCGTCAAACATTAATTTTACGTTATATGATCAGTGATCGAAGTCACCTAGTAAGCAAAATAATGCCTGTAGCAGGTGACTTCGCTCTTCCATAGCTAAGTATTACAATATTATTTGCGAAATAAAATATCCTAAAGTAAATAATAAAAATAATAAAAACATCGCTTTAGTATCCTACCATCAGTCTCAAAGCATTAAAACATCAATAATATAATATATTAGGGTAGTATTTTACATCCATAGAGTGTATGTGTATTTAGTAGTAGTAGTATGTGGTGTGGAATATAAATTTGAGCATGTTGTATGAGTAGTGTGTGAGTATGTTCTGAGTATGTATGTGTATGTGTTCATTTTTAGTATCTGTATTGTAATAATGTCTCTGTTTCCTCATAATTTAAGGTAGTTAAAAAATTTGTAATCAATTTCTTACATTCCTTTTTTGTTTTGCTGTAGATCTCTAGTTCTATATTTAATTTGTTATATAGTAAAACGGAGAGGCTTGAGTATTGTTTACTAGCAAATGCAGTTTTGAATTTCTTTAATGCAACGACAGTTTTTCTTCTTTTTTGTTTAATGCTGTCATCGTAGGTTAAATATACTTATAGCCATATTTCAATGCTTAGCCCACCGCGCGACCATAGTATGGCCCCGCCTCTGCGTCATCGAGCGCACGTGCTAAGCTGGGGCTACACTAACGGGAAACATCAATGCCGATAAACGCAGCAATTATTGCTTTAAATTTAATGCGATAAAGTGAGTGGCTACACTTGAACGCTTAACGTCATTAAATTTCAATGCCATTGAACGGCGTTAAAGTTGACGTTAATGTTTTTTAAAGACTTTTTATATTTTTTAAAAATGGTTCTATAAAACCCATTAGGTTTTCCTTCGTCTTTCTAATTCTTCGATAGTTGTTTTAAAAGGTAGTAGCGTCATTTTGCGATATACTATTCTTAAAACTTTTGAGTCTCGGATCCCACAAACACGACCCTGTTTGCGGAATCTCAAGAAACTTAATAACTTTTTAATTATTCTGCTCCATCATAGTGCACGTGCGACTCCGTTACGCTCATCGTGCACAGTGAAACAAACGTAGTGTGGCCGCCTCAACGCGTAATTTCTTGCGTTAATCTCCAGTGCAAACTGTAGCCCATAGCATATTCATCCATTACGGCATCCACGAAACATATTTACTTTGTTGATTCTCTTACTACACAATCATAACAAACACTTTATCTAAATAATGGAATAATGGATTATGTATACAAATAAATATTACACAGATGATAAGAAGAGAAATAGAATAGAGGACGATAAGAATGCTCAGAACAATTATTTTTTAAAAGTTTTATATAAGAATTATAAAGCTAAAATTCTAAAAATGATATCAGTTTTCATCTCATTAGTAAATTATGCTTCTTTAAATTAAGAGAATTTACTTCAAATGACGAGTTTCCACATTTGCCTACGCATCGCGTTTACTTCATGAGAGGTTAAAATGTCTGTCTGTCTGTCGCTCTATCTGAATATCTGTCCGGGTTTTTTTGATTGTGATGGAACTTTATAACATATAGAAAGCAATTCCAAGAGGAATCTAGTAAATTTTATCCGCAATAGGTTTTTTTAAAAGCGAAACTTCATGGAATAAATTGTCTTTGATTATCCTATATCTAAATAAGGTTACGTTAATTGATCATGTCCGGGCAAAACAAGGGCGGCTAGTTAGTAAATATTACAAAAGTTTTATTTATTCTGTTCGCGCCACTTTGCATTATCGCTTAACGCTTATAAGGGATTCGTTAATTATTATTCCCCATTTCCGGTTTCCTATCTACCGCTTTATGCCCAGCATGTGCATTCGTGTGTTAACGGGCTCACACAAGTTGAGACGACACGCAATCAACCGCACCGCTTATATCTCGCATCATCGCTCCCGCCCTTGTGTAATTTGGATATTGAATTATACAAGCATATAGAAAAAGTATAGACATTTGCAATAACGCTATATTTCGTGATTATCTGTGAAGTTGATAAGTGTGAAGACAGCCGGCAGCCATCGAGACACGAGGCAGATCAGCGGAAGTCCAGGTGGGTGCACATGCGTTCCTTCACGTCCTTCCTATATCCCGAATTTAGGGGATTTGCAGTATCACGAATAAATTAAATTCCATTCACCGCTCGCACCGCGCTCATATACAGTCCACTATTCTATTTAAATTAATAGCCGCACCGCATAACATTATTTAATACATTTGAACCAGCAGTTTGGTGGTTGAAGGCCAAACGCCAAATCCACCATATATTTTTTGATCACTTCGGCCGGGATTAAATTAACTTTTAGGCTCGGAGAAGTAAATTCATTTTTTTTTATATATTACAAAAAATTATATACATATATATTATTAAATCATAATAAATTGTAGTTCTAATTATACTAACTACAATATTTATTTGTCCCGCATCGCTTATTACACGTATTATAATACATTTGTAACGCATACCACACCGCTTCATTATTCCATTAATGATATTTTTCTTGATGATTAACCGCCATCTTTCTAGTAACGCGAGATTGCTTCGTTCCCCAGTTAACTAATTCTACCGTCACTTATCGCAATAATTTTAGTCCGCATTTGTTTGTTGAAAATGACGACGAGAAGCAAAGAATCTAAACTGGTTTCGGATGAAGAAGTTAGTTTAAAAATTATTATCGCTAAACGTAATTATATTTACGAACGATTACAAAAAATTTACGAGACCTCAAAGGGCGCATTTAATTCCTTGGACGAGCAGAATTTATTTCTTAGCATCGCTTCGAATATAGAACAATTACGTAGTGAGTTTTAAGAAGTTCTAGATAACTATAATACTAAACATTTAAAATTAAATCCTAATGCAGACGTTGATTACGAGGCTTGGAACTCATTTGAAGATTTATATAGTCGTATTAAGTGCCAAATTACGAAAATATCCACATCGCCTTCCACTGTTACGTTAGAAAATAGATTTCCTACTAAATGAAAAACTTCACTTCCGCCAATTGAATTAATGTCATTTAACGGAGACATACGCCAGTGGTCCATGTTTTATCAACAATTTAAGACATTAATTCACGACAATTTACAATTAACTGATGCCGAACGTGCTTATTATTTGGTTTACAAACGGAGTGACAGGGCGTTATCAGTTTGTGCCGGGTTAGCCCCTACCGCAGAAAATTATTCCATTATTTGGAATGCGCTTATAAGAAGATATAATGACGAATGCACACTCGCATCTACGTATATTAACCAACTATTGAATTTAACACAGGTGAACGCAAACACAACAGGAGGTTATCATAAATTTATGGACAAATTTGATGCTTCAATTAATGCTCTAAAGCAATTAAAAATTGAGGACTTTTAAATTGAGGAAAATTAGATCATGACACCGTTAAGTCATTTGAAATGTCTTGTCGCACAATTAGCATACCAAACTACGCCTCTTTAGTACAATTTTTATACGAACCGAATAGGGCTATATGCTATACATTTAATAATTCGCATACTTTATCTACATCCAATAATAATCGAAACAAATCACTTTCAAATAAATTTAGTATAACATTTATTAATACAGATCCTTCGCATTCATGTATCTTTTGTAAATCAAATGATCATGAACACTTGTATGTTTGTCCACGCTTTTTAAAATTAAATATACAACAACGTTACGATATTATTAAACAAAACAATTGTTGTATTAATTGTTTAAGTAATAAACACTCGACTTCTTTTTGTAAATCGAAGCGTAAGTGTATATACTGCGCGCGGCGCCACCATTCTTTAATTCATTCTGACCCGCATCAGAATGGTTCTAAGACTGCTTTTCGTAGTAGCAATACGTTACACTCAGAGGTTGTGCAGACGCGTAACGCTAGTGCAGGCTGCTCGCGTTCGATAAACTACCGCGTAGTTAACGATAATAAAGTTAATTCTTCTGTCGCTCACAATTCGAATACGGTTTAAGATGAAAAAACACTTACCTCTTCATGTAATATTTCTCGCGATTATAGTACTCTCCCACGCTATACTACTTTATTGGGGACTGCAAAAATAATGGTCGTAGATAAATACGACAATGAACATTTTATTCGGTGTTTAGTTGACCCCGGATTCCAAAGCGACTATATTACGAAGGATTGTTGTAAACGCTTATTTCTTTCCGTTTCGAATAAAAATCGTTTTACCGAAGTACACGGGATCGGTTGTGTGTCCCAAAAGATTTTAGGAGTCACTTCACTGCAGTTCACGTCTCGTTTTAATGATAACAAATTTTATCATATTGAACCATTAGTTGTTCCGATCATCACGGGTCAGTTGCCAGATTCGATAGTAGATGTTTCAAAAATTCGCTATTTAGATAAAATACGCTTGGCAGATGATCAGTTTTATCAACCTGGGTCTGTAGATATTTTATTGGGGGTTAATACCTACATAAAACTTTTGTCGCCTGAAAACTTAATTCATTCGCAATGGCCTAGTGCCATAGAAACATCACTCGGATATATTATTATGGGTGATGCTGAAGTCGCTATATCACATCATTCCCCGCGTTCATTTGTTTCCTGTTCTTACGATACAAATTTAAATCAAAATTGTCTTAATGATATAATGGAAAAATTTTGGAAAATTGAAGAACTTCCGCAAAAATTATATTTGAGCCGTGATGAGCAGGAATGTGAAGACATTTATACTTCTACTACTTACCGCCAAAACGACGGACGGTATGTGGTCGCCCTGCCATTTAAGAAAAGGCCCGACATATTGGGTGACTCTTTAATGAATGAAAAAAACGCCTCTTACTTTTGGAAAAACGCTTTAACAAATATCCCGATCTTCGCGATCAATACAATGTTGTTATACGGGAATACATTAATAAGGGTATTTTATCCTCTGTTTCTGATAATGATGTCTGTCTTGCCTGCTTGCCGCCTAGAGCAGTGTAATGCGTTTACACACACAGGTGTGGATTTTTCGGGCCCACTTTATATCACATTGACGCGTAAACGTGGTATACGAAGCCAGAAGGCTTATTTATGTTTATTTATATGCCTCGTTACTAAGGCAGTGCATTTAGAATTAGCGTCTGATCTAAGTTCGGCGGGTTTTTTAGACGCTTTTAAGAGATTTATCTCTCGTAGAGGTCCGTGTCGATTTATATACAGCGATAACGGTAATAATTTTGTCGCCTCGCGTTCATATTTACATGAATTACATGGATTTTTAAAATCAGAAGAATATTATAAGGCATTCAGTCAGGTGCTCACTGATAATCGCATTGTTTGGAAACTCAACCCTCCAAGCGCTCCACATTCCGGGGATTTCTGGGAGTCCAATATTAAGGTTGTAAAAACCCATTTGTTTCGCGTAATAGGTAAGCAAATCCTCACGTATGAAGAAATGCTTACTACTCTTTGTCAGATCGAGTGTATCTTAAATTCTCGCCCGCTTTATGTATTAAGCAGTGATCCATCGGAACCTACCGCACCTACACCCGCACATTTTCTAAATTTAAAAGCACTTGAATGCTTACCAGCTGCAGATTTAATCAAGGAACGTATTAATCTGTTATCACGCTTTTCTTTAATAGATTCTTTAGTTCAGTCCTTTTGGAAACGCTTCAGATTCGAATACTTACATACATTACTGAGTAGAGTGAAGTGGAATAAGAACTCTACTGCCATTTCTGTAGGGACGATTGTTCTAATAGACGTGGATAATACTCCACCGCTTCAGTGGCCTCTAGGCGTTGTCACCGAATTGTTTCCCGGTAAGGATGGTGTGGTACGTGTTGCGCAAGTTAAACTTAAGAATTCCACTTTAAAACGCCCTCTTATCAAACTGTGTCCTTTACCAACACAGTGATTAATATAGTTAATTTTACAGTATCGTTTATATATTTAGTTTAATTCTTAGGTCATAACGTCGCTTTATTTCGCTACTATATAAGTATTTATCTATATATATATCTATATTTTTATACTTCACTTGCTAGTTGAGGATACCTCAAGGCCGGGGGGGGGGGGGGTGTTCGCGCCACTTTGCACTATCGCTTAACGCTTATAAGGGATTCGTTAATTATTATCCAATAAGATTACTGCAAAGCCCATTTCCGGTTTCCTATCTACCGCTTTATGCCCAGCATGTGCATTCGTGTGTTAACGGGCTCACACAAGTTGAGAAGACACGCAATCAAGCGCACCGCTTATATCTCGCATCATCGCTCCCGCCCTTGTGTAATTTGGATATTGAATTATACAAGTATATAAGTAGTTAAGTAGTTCTGGCGCACTGAGTCAGTACTACTATACTAGTAGTTAGGTTGTACCAGTTCTGGCGCACTGAGTCAGAAGTGGTACAAGTACGACGTTCGTCGACTCACGATCCTAAAAAAAAATCTATTCTTCCTCAGCGTGGTGCTATTGTATTATACTCCTTTGTTCCTATCTACACTAATCTGACTCATTAATAAAACACATTACCCAATTTTGTTAAAATTTTTATTTATAAAATACAAAATCTTATTACATTGTTCTATCTACTTATCTATTGTTCTTGAATACCGTCATTATCTATTCGTGCGTGGGATTATCAGTGCTATTATATTATACTCCTTTGTTCCTAACTGCAACGGTAATATGAATCATCAATAAAATACATTACCTAATTTTGTTACAAATTTTATTTACGAAATACAAAATCTTATTACTTATTATCTATAAAATAGGAGCGAAACATCTCATCCACTAAAATATCGTTGTACAATGAATGTGTTCCCTGTAAATATACTCGTAAACCTATGCATTGAACATCCCTGAAACTTATATAGCAAATACATTAAGCAATATTCGCCACAAACTGAAGTTCACTCATTCTGAATCCTATCAACATTCCAGTTCCATCTTTTACAATTTCTTTTTAAAAACTCTAGATGATATCGCACAGGTGTCCGTCCATATCAATCAAAATATTGACCGACGTCATTCGTATCGATATACAAAGCTACCCAATGTGACCCTGGTTTATCATCTGTACCCAAATTGCATATTAACTAGTCAGGTCATAAATTCTATTACATGTTTAATATAAAATAAATGAAACAAGTTTATTCATTATGTAACCATTTATATACCAAAATGAACTTAACAAAACGTAGATTCTTATGACACTATAGTTTATACAAAATGACCTCCGTGATTTTGAATACAGGCCTTCAATCTGCGCGGCCAGTCGTCTATCGCAGCACGAACAAGGTCCATGTCAATATCGGCGGCTGCCTTAATCAAGGATGTCTTGAGTGACTCCAAATTGGGATGAGGCTTTGAGCACGCCTTTTCCTCCAAGTGTTGCCATATCTTGTAATCTAACGGATTCAAATCTGGACTGGAGGAGGGCCAGTCTTTGTGTCGGATGAAGTTGATTTCACGCGCCGCCAGCCAGTCTTATGTGCTCTTCGCTCTATGAGCTGACGCCGAATCTTGTTGGAATACCCAGTGTCTGTTATTGAACATGGTATGAGAAACAGGTTACACAAGGTTCGTCAGGACTGTATTTTGATACACAACTGCATTCGTTTTTAACCTTTCTCACAAAAATGTACCTCTGTTAAGCCCCAATAAGAAACTCCCAACCATACCATGAGCGAGGATGGAAAATGACCCCGTTGGACACGCGGAATACGGTTGCTCGCTTCTTCGCTACTGTGTGCGCACACCTTATCATTTTGTTTGTTGTAGCTCTCTTCTACGGTAAAAATTTTTTCATCCGAAAAAAGAATTTCGCGATATTTTTCCCGCGTACCGCTTCAACAAAGCGCGGCATCTCTTCAGTCTTAGGTCCATTAGACGAGCATTCAAACGATGTTCTGTTTTTCTTCGATATGCCCGAAGCCCTAAGACTTCATTTAACACCCTTTTCACCGTGGTTCTGCTTAACCCCATCTGAAGGGCCAACAGTTTCTGCTTACGTTTGGGATTTCTTTGAATTCGCGCCTTCACAGCTTTTATCACTGCTGGAGTCCTAACAGACCGCGGGCGACCACTTCATGACCTCGTTGAACACGCGGAATACGGTTGCTCGCTTCTTCGCTACTGTGTGCGTACACCTTATCATTTTGTTTGTTGTAGCTCTCTTCTACGGTAAAAATTTTTTCATCCGAGAAAAGAATTTCCCGATATTTTTTCCCGCGTACCGCTTCAACAAAGCGCAGCATCTCTTCAGTCTCAGGTCCATTAGACGAGCATTCAAACGATGTTCTGTTTTTCTTCGATATGCCCGAAGCCCTAAGTCTTCATTTAACACCCTTTTCACTGTGGTTCTGCTTAACCCCATCTGAAGGGCCAACAGTTTCTGCTTACGTTTGGGATTTCTTTGAATTCGCGCCTTCACAGCTTTTATCACTGCTGGAGTCCTAACAGACCGCGAGCGACCACTTCATGACCTCGTTGAACACGCGGAATACGGTTGCTCGCTTCTTTGCTACTGTGTGCGTACACCTTATCATTTTGTTTGTTGTAGCTCTCTTCTACGATAAAAATTTTTTCATCCGAAAAAAGAATTTCCCGATATTTTTTTCCCACGTACCGCTTCAACAAAGCCCGGCATCTCTTCAGTCTCAGGTCCATTAGACGAGCATTCAAACGATGTTCCGTTTTTCTTCGATATGCCCGAAGCCCTAAGTCTTCATTTAACACCCTTTTCACCGTGGTTCTGCTTAACCCCATCTGAAGGGTCAACAGTTTCTGCTTACGTTTGGGATTTCTTTGAATTCGCGCCTTCACAGCTTTTATAACTGCTGGAGTCCTAACAGACCGCGGGCGACCACTTCATGACCTCGTTGGACACGCGGAATACGGTTGCTCGCTTTTTCACTACTGTGTTCGTACACCTTATCATTTTGTTTGTTGTAGCTCTCTTCTACGGTAAAAATTTTTTCATCCGAAAAAAGAATTTCCCGATATTTTTTCCCGCGTACCGCTTCAACAAAGCGCGCCATCTCTTCAGTCTCAGGTCCATTAGACGAGCATTCAAACGATGTTCTGTTTTTCTTCGATATGCCCGAAGCCCTAAGTCTTCATTTAACACCCTTTTCACCGTGGTTCTGCTTAACCCCATCTGAAGGGTCAACAGTTTCTGCTTACGTTTGGGATTTCTTTGAATTCGCGCCTTCACAGCTTTTATCACTGCTGGAGTCCTAACAGACCGCGGGCGACCACTTCATGACCTCGTTGGACACGCGGAATACGGTTGCTCGCTTTTTCACTACTGTGTTCGTACACCTTATCATTTTGTTTGTTGTAGCTCTCTTCTACGGTAAAAATTTTTTCATCCGAAAAAAGAATTTCCCGATAGATATTTTTTTCCCGCGTACCACTTCAACAAAGCGCGGCATCTCTTCAGTCTCAGGTCCATTAGACGAGCATTCAAACGATGTTCTGTTTTTCTTCGATATGCCCGAAGCCCTAAGTCTTCATTTAACACCCTTTTCACCGTGGTTCTGCTTAACCCCATCTGAAGGGCCAACAGTTTCTGCTTACGTTTGGGATTTCTTTGAATTCGCGCCTTCACAGCTTTTATCACTGCTGGAGTCCTAACAGACCGCGGGCGACCACTTCATGACCTCGTTGGACACGCGGAATACGGTTGCTCGCTTCTTCACTACTGTGTTCGTACACCTTATCATTTTGTTTGTTGTAGCTCTCTTCTACGGTAAAAATTTTTTCATCCGAAAAAAGAATGTCTCGACATTTTTTCCCGCGTATCACTTACACAAAGCGCAGCATCTCTTCAGTCTCAGGTCCATTAGACGAGCATTCAAACGGTGTCCTGTTTTTCTTCGATACGCCCGAAGCCCTAAGTCTTCATTTCACATCACAAGGGTGTTACCTTTTCACCGTGGTTCTGCTTAACCCCATCTGAAGGGCCAACAGTTTCTGCTTACGTTTGGGATTTCTTTGAATTCGCGCCTTCACGGATTTTATCACTGCTGGAGTCCTAACAGGCCGACGGCGACCACTTCTTGACCCGTCATCTACACTATGATTTAGTGTTAACAAATTATATTTAAATATTGTGTGTGTATATGATTAAGCCGTGGTAGCTCAGATGGTTAGCGCAAGCTGTAAATTTCACAGTACGCGACCCGGGTTCGGCCCCCGCCGGCACCACTCAAATTGTTAATTGCAATTTTATGTGTTTATTCTATTGACAAACTTACTTTTCTTTCTGTTATTATCTTACGAGTGTATGATTTAGTGTTAACAAATTATATTTAAATATTGTTTGTGTATATGATTAAGCCGTGGTAGCTCAGATGGTTAGCGCAAGCTGTAAATTTCACAGTACGCGACCCGGGTTCGACCCCCGCCGGCACTACCTTAATTGTTAATTGTAATTTTAAGTGCTGATTTACAACGTGCTCGGCGGTGAAGGAAAACATTCTTGAGGAAACCTGCATGTCTGAGAAAATTTCGAAGGCATGTGAAGTTCGCCAACACGCATTGAGACCGCGCCGCGGACATTTCCTAGCCATAAATACAAAGACAATAGCAGAAAGTAAAAAGTTAAAAAATACTTTTTTAACAATGACAGTCATTAGTGATCATTAGTGAATGTGATTCTGTTTACTTACATTACAGCAAGACAAGAGCAGAAGGAAGAAATGGGATGATGGGAAGTAATGAAGAATGAATTGTTATGTGAAGTTTGTTGGAACAAACATATTTTAGTCGCGTGTAAATACTTTTAACATTTTGGTTCAAAATGACACAAAATCTAAAAAATATTAGATACATCATCGACATGGACGGATTTTAAATTACATATCCTCATAAACATTTTCAATGTAGAGAAATGGCTATTCTAGACGTATCCAATAGAAATCCGTTCATGTCGATGATGTATCTAATAAAAATGATGAGTTTATCGATCATTATTTGTTTCGGCCAAGTTATCCTTTCTTGGTTGATTTGGTAAATGTCATAAATTTAAACAAACGTTATGTATGTAATAATCATATATTTGCAAAAAATAATCACAAAATTTTACATGGTTCTTGTGACGAAGTGTGGGTTTCCTACAAGTGGTTATTGCTTGAAAATAAAATTTTAAATTAATCATAAATTTTGTTTGATTTCCAAAAAAAATTGTCATACTATACTATATAATACAAAGGTGGTTCAACAGAAAAACAATTTTTAAAAATGTTGATGAATGAAAGAATATTTAATATTGAAGAATACAAATGTCCAAAATACAATGATTTGGTAAATGTCATAAATTTAAACAAACGTTATGTGTGTAATAATCATATATTTGCAAAAAATAATCACAAAATTTTACATTGTTCTTGTGACGAAGTGTGGGTCTCCTACAAGTGGTTATTGCTTGAAAATAAAATTTTAAATTAATCATAAATTTTGTTTGATTTCCAAAAAAATTTGTCATACTATACTATATAATACAAAGGTAGTTCAACAGAAAAACAATTTTTAAAAATGTTGACGACGAATGATAGTATATTTAATATTGAAGAATACAATTGTCCAAAATACAATGATTTGGTAAATGTCATAAATTTAAACAAACGTTATGTGTGTAATAATCATATATTTGCAAAAAATAATCACAAAATTTTACATTGTTCTTGTGACGAAGTAAGGGTTTCCTACAAGTGGTTATTGCTTGAAAATAAAATTTTAAATTAATCATAAATTTTGTTTGATTTCCAAAAAAATTTGTCTTACTATACTATATAATACAAAGGTGGTTCAACAGAAAAACAATTTTTAAAAATGTTGATGACGAATGAAAGAATATTTAATATTGAAGAATACAAATGTCCAAAATACAATGATTTGGTAAATGTCATAAATTTAAACAAACGTTATGTGTGTAATAATCATATATTTGCAAAAAATAATCACAAAATTTTACATTGTTCTTGTGACGAAGTGTGGGTTTCCTACAAGTGGTTATTACTTGAAAATAAAATTTTAAATTAATCATAAATTTTGTTTGATTTCCAAAAAAATTTGTCATATTATACTATATAATACAAAGGTAGTTCAACAGAAAAACAATTTTTAAAAATGTTGACGACGAATGATAGTATATTTAATATTGAAGAATACAATTGTCCAAAATACAATGATTTGGTAAATGTCATAAATTTAAACAAACGTTATGTGTGTAAAAATCATATATTTGCAAAAAATAATCACAAAATTTTACGTTGCTTTGTGACGAAGTGTGGGTTTTTTACAAGTGGTTATTGCTTGAAAATAAAATTTTAAATTAATCATAAATTTTGTTTGATTTCCAAAAAAAATGTCATACTATACTATATAATACAAAGGTGGTTCAACAGAAAAACAATTTTTAAAAATGTTGATGACGAATGATAGAATTTTTAATATTGAAGAATACAAATGTCCAAAATACAATGATTTGGTAAATGTCATAAATTTAAACAAACGTTATGTGTGTAATAATCATATATTTGCAAAAAATAATCATAAAATTTTACATTGTTCTTGTGACGAAGTGTGGGTTTCCTACAAGTGGTTATTGCTTAAAAATAAAATTCTAAATTAATCATAAATTTTGTTTGATTTCCAAAAAAATTTGTCATACTATACTATATAATACAAAGGTAGTTCAACAGAAAAACAATTTTTAAAAATGTTGACGACGAATGATAGAATATTTAATATTGAAGAATACAAATGTCTAAAATACAATGATTTAGTAAATGTCATAAATTTAAACAAATGTTATGTGTGTAAAAATCATATATTTGCAAAAAATAATCACAAAATTTTACGTTGTTCTTGTGACGAAGTGTGAGTTTTTTACAAGTGGTTATTGCTTGAAAATAAAATTTTAAATTAATCATAAATTTTGTTTGATTTCCAAAAAATTAATTTTGTTTGATTTCCAAAAAAATTTGTCATACTATTCTATATAATACAAAGGTGGTTCAACAGAAAAACAATTTTTAAAAATGTTTATGACGAATGATAGAATTTTTAATATTGAAGAATACAAATGTCCAAAATACAATGATTTGGTAAATGTCATTTTAAACAAACGTTATGTGTGTAATAATCATATATTTGCAAAAAATAATCACAAAATTTTACATTGTTCTTGTGACGAAGTGTGGGTCTCCTACAAGTGGTTATTGCTTGAAAATAAAATTTTAAATTAATCATAAATTTTGTTTGATTTCCAAAAAAATTTGTCTTACTATACTATATAATACAAAGGTAGTTCAACAGAAAAACAATTTTTAAAAATGTTGACGACGAATGATAGAATATTTAATATTGAAGAATACAAATGTCCAAAATACACTTCGTCACAAGAACAACGTAAAATTTTGTGATTATTTTTTGCAAATATATGATTATTACGCACATAACGTTTGTTTAAATTTATAACATTTACCAAATCATTGTATTTTGGACATTTGTATTCTTCAATATTAAAAATTCTATCATTCATCATCAACATTTTTAAAAATTGTTTTTCTGTTGAACCACCTTTGTAATATATCGTATAGTATGACAAATTTTTTTTTTGGAAATCAAACAGAATTATTTTTTTGGAAATCAAACAAAATTTATGATTAATTTAAAATTTTATTTTCAAGCAATAACCACTTGTAGGAAACCCACACTTCGTCACAAGAACAATGTAAAATTTTGTGATTATTTTTTGCAAATATATGATTATTACGCACATAACGTTTGTTTAAATTTATGACATTTACCAAATCATTGTATTTTGGACATTTGTTTTCTTCAATATTAAAAATTCTATCATTCGTCAACATTTTTAAAAATTGTTTTTCTGTTGAACCACCTTTGTATTATATAGTATAGTAAGACAAATTTTTTTTGGAAATCAAACAAAATTTATGATTAAATTAAAATTGTATTTTCAAGCAATAACCACTTGTAGGAAACCCACACTTCCTCACAAGAACAATGTAAAATTTTGTGATTATTTTTTGCAAATATATGATTATTACGCACATAACGTTTGTTTAAATTTATGACATTTACCAAATCATTGTATTTTGGACATTTGTATTCTTCAATATTAAGAATTCTATCATTCGTCATCAACATTTTTAAAAATTGTTTTTCTGTTGAACCACCTTTGTATTATATAGTATAGTAAGACAAATTTTTTTGGAAATCAAACAAAATTTATGATTAATTTAAAATTTTATTTTCAAGCAATAACCACTTGTAGGAAACCCACACTTCGTCACAAGAACAATGTAAAATTTTGTGATTATTTTTTGCAAATATATGATTATTACACACATAACGTTTGTTTAAATTTATGACATTTACCAAATCAACCAAGAAAGGATAACTTGGCCGAAACAAATAATGATCGATAAACGCATCATTTTTATTAGATACATCATCGACATGGACGGATTTTTATTGGATACGTCTAGAATAGCCATTTCTCTACATTGAAAATGTTTATGAGGATATGTAATGTAAAATCCGTCCATGTCGATGATGTATCTAATATTTTTTAGATTTTGTGTCATTTTGAACCAAAATGTTAAAAGTATTTACACACGACTAAAATATGTTTGTTCCAACAAACTTCACATAACAATTCATTCTTCATTACTTCCCATCATCCCATTTCTTCCTTCTGCTCTTGTCTTGCTGTAATGTAAGTAAACAGAATCACATTCACTAATGATCACTAATGACTGTCATTGTTAAAAAGTATTTTTTAACTTTTTACTTTCTGCTATTGTCTTTGTATTTATGGCTAGGAAATGTCCGCGGCGCGGTCTCAATGCGTGTTGGCGAACTTCACATGCCTTCGAAATTTTCTCAGACATGCAGGTTTCCTCACGATGTTTTCCTTCACCGCCGAGCACGTGGTAAATCAGCACTTAAAATTGCAATTAACAATTTAAGTAGTGCCGGCGGGGGTCGAACCCGGGTCGCGTACTGTGAAATTTACAGCTTGCGCTAACCATCTGAGCTACCACGGCTTAATCATATACACAAACAGTATTTAAATACAGTTTGTTAACACTAAATCATACACACGTAAGATAATAACAGAAAGAAAAGTAAGTTTGTCAATAGAATAAACACTTAAAATTGCAATTAACAATTTAAGTGGTGCCGGCGGGGGCCGAACCCGGGTCGCGTACTGTGAAATTTACAGCTTGCGCTAACCATCTGAGCTACCACGGCTTAATCATATACACACACAATATTTAAATATAATTTGTTAACACTAAATCATAGTGTAGATGACAGGTCAAGAAGTGGTCGCCGTCGGCCTGTTAGGACTCCAGCAGTGATAAAAGCCGTGAAGGCGCGAATTCAAAGAAATCCCAAACGTAAGCAGAAACTGTTGGCCCTTCAGATGAGGTTAAGCAGAACCACGGTGAAAAGGGTGTTAAATGAAGACTTAGGGCTTCGGGCATATCGAAGAAAAACAGGACACCGTTTGAATGCTCGTCTAATGGACCTGAGACTGAAGAGATGCTGCGCTTTGTTGAAGTGGTACGCGGGAAAAAATGTCGAGACATTCTTTTTTCGGATGAAAAAAATTTTACCGTAGAAGAGAGCTACAACAAACAAAATGATAAGGTGTACGAACACAGTAGTGAAGAAGCGAGCAACCGTATTTCGCGTGTCCAACGAGGTCATGAAGTGGTCGCCCTCGGTCTGTTAGGACTCCAGCAGTGATAAAAGCTGTGAAGGCGCGAATTCAAAGAAATCCCAAACGTAAGCGGAAACTGTTGGCCCTTCAGATGGGGTTAAGCAGAACCACGGTGAAAAGGGTGTTAAATGAAGACTTAGGGCTTCGGGCATATCGAAGAAAAACAGAACATCGTTTGAATGCTCGTCTAATAGACCTGAGACTGAAGAGATGCTGCGCTTTGTTGAAGCGGTACGCGGGAAAAAATATCGGGAAATTCTTTTTTCGGATGAAAAAATTTTTGTCTTAGAAGAGAGCTACAACAAACAAAATGATAAGGTGTACGAACACAGTAGCGAAGAAGCGAGCAACCGTATTCCGCGTGTTCAACGAGGTCATGAAGTGGTCGCCCGCGGTCTGTTAGGACTCCAGCAGTGATAAAAGCTGTGAAGGCGCGAATTCAAAGAAATCCCAAACGTAAGCAGAAACTGTTGGCCCTTCAGATGGGGTTAAGCAGAACCACGGTGAAAAGGGTGTTAAATGAAGACTTAGGGCTTCGGGCATATCGAAGAAAAACAGAACATCGTTTGAATGCTCGTCTAATGGACCTGAGACTGAAGAGATGCCGCGCTTTGTTGAAGCGGTACGCGGGAAAAAATATCGGGAAATTCTTTTTTCGGATGAAAAAATTTTTACCGTAGAAGAGAGCTACAACAAACAAAATGATAAGGTGTACGCACACAGTAGCGAAGAAGCGAGCAACCGTATTCCGCGTGTCCAACGGGGTCATTTTCCATCCTCGCTCATGGTATGGTTGGGAGTTTCTTATTGGGGCTTAACAGAGGTACATTTTTGTGAGAAAGGTTAAAAACGAATGCAGTTGTGTATCAAAATACAGTCCTGATGAACCTTGTGTAACCTGTTTCTCATACCATGTTCAATAACAGACACTGGGTATTCCAACAAGATTCGGCGTCAGCTCATAGAGCGAAGAGCACACAAGACTGGCTGGCGGTGCGTGAAATCGACTTCATCCGACACAAAGACTGGCCCTCCTCCAGTCCAGATTTGAATCCCTTAGATTACAAGATATGGCAACACTTGGAGGAAAAGGCGTGCTCAAAGCCTCATCCCAATTTGGAGTCACTCAAGACATCCTTGATTAAGGCAGCCGCCGATATTGACATGGACCTCGTTCGTGCTGCGATAGACGACTGGCCGCGCAGATTGAAGGCCTGTATTCAAAATCACGGAGGTCATTTTGAATAAACTATATTGTCATAAGAATCTATGTTTTGTTAAGTTCATTTTGGTATATAAATGGTTACATAATGAATAAACTTGTTTCATTTATTTTATATTAAACATGTAATAGAATTTATGACCTGACTAGTTAATATGCAATTTGGGTACAGATGATAAACCAGGGTCACATTGGGTAGCTTGTTATATCGATACGAATGACGTCAGTCAATATTTTGATTCATATGGACGGACACCTGTACGATATCATCTAGAGTTTTTAAAAAGAAATTGTAAAAGATGGAACTGGAATGTTGATAGGATTCAGAATGAGTGTACTTCAGTTTGTGGCGAATATTGCTTAATGTATTTGCTATATAAGTTTCAGGGATGTTCAATGCATAGGTTTACGAGTATATTTACAGGGAACACATTCATTGTACAACGATATTTTAGTGGATGAGATGTTTCGCTCCTATTTTATAGATAATAAGTAATAAGATTTTGTATTTCGTAAATAAAATTTGTAACAAAATTAGGTAATGTATTTTATTGATGATTCAGATTACCGTTGCAGTTAGGAACAAAGGAGTATAATATAATAGCACTGATAATCCCACGCACGAATAGATAATGACGGTATTCAAGAACAATAGATAAGTAGATAAGAACAATGGAGCGCTAATGACGGTGGAGGCCCGCAGCGGATATCAATTAGATAAGAGTTAATAGATCTGCACATCTCCGGAACCGTGCATCCTACGCAAAAATGGACCGCAGATTCGTGATCAGAGCATGCCAAGACTTTTTTTTTTTTTTTTAGGATCGTGAGTCGACGAACGTCGTACTTATACCACTTCTGACTCAGTGCGCCAGAACTGGTACAACCTAACTACTAGTATAGTAGTACTGACTCAGTGCGCCAGAACTGGTACAACCTAACTACTCATATAGTAAAAAGTATAGACATTTGCAATAACGCTATATTTCGTGATTATCTGTGAAGTTGATAAGTGTGAAGACAGCCGGCAGCCATCGAGACACGAGGCAGATCAGCGGAAGTCCAGGTGGGTGCACATGCGTTCCTTCACGTCCTTCCTATATCCCGAATTTAGGGGATTTGCAGTATCACGAATAAATTAAATTCCATTCACCGCTCGCACCGCGCTCATATACAGTCCACTATTCTATTTAAATTAATAGCCGCACCGCATAACATTATTTAATACATTTGAACCAGCAGTTTGGTGGTTGAAGGCCAAACGCCAAATCCACCATATTCAGTTTTTACTTCTAATGAGCCTACCTGTCTAGTGTCGATTTCCTAAAACTATCAATGAGTCATATTTCACAGAAACAATTTTTGTCAGACATCAGTATGATGAACGAAAGACTTCGTTTTCCTCAATTGAATTCATGTGTTGCTGTTATTTACTGAAATGAAATGAAATTAATTATAATTATTATATTATTTTTATATATATATATATATATATATATATATATATATATATATATATATATATATATATATATATATATATATATATATATATTATATACAAGCAGCAAAGACACACATCATACAACTAGAGCATTACAATATAATTAGTACCATATTATCACTTTTTTATTTATTTTATTTTTTTAACTAACAAATTTATTTATAATAGTAATATACATTATAATACTATGACAATAGATGGGGAAGTCTGAAGCCTGTAGCACAGTTTTAACTAACGCAGGCTTCAGAGCTCAAAAATAATTGTAACTAAAATGTAATGTATGTTAATAATTAATTTCATTTCATTTCAGTAAATAACAGCAACACATGAATTCAATTGAGGAAAACGAAGTCTTTCGTTCATCATACTGATGTCTGACAAAAATTTTTTCTGTGAAATATGACTCATTGATAGTTTTAGGAAATCGACCTTAGACAGGTAGGCTCATTAGAAGTTAAAACTGAATAAATAAAACTTTTGTAATATTTACTAACTAGCCGCCCTTGTTTTGCCCGGACATGATCAATTAACGTAACCTTATTTAGATATAGGATAATCAAAGACAATTTATTCCATGAAGTTTCGCTTTTAAAAAAACCTATTGCGGATAAAATTAACTAGATTCCTCTTGGAATTGCTTTCTATATGTTATAAAGTTCCATCACAATCAAAAAAAACCGGACAGATATTCAGATAGAGCGACAGACAGACAGACATTTTAACCTCTCATGAAATAAACGCGATGCGTAGGCAAATGTGGAAACTCGTCATTTGAAGTAAATTCTCATAATTTAAAGAAGCATAATTTACTAACGAGATGAAAACTGATATCATTTTTAGAATTTTAGCTTTATAATTCTTATATAAAACTTTTAAAAAATAATTGTTCTGAGCATTCTTATCTTCCTCTATTCTATTTCTCTTCTTATCCTCTGTGTAATATTTATTTGTATACATAATCCATTATTCCATTATTTAGATAAAGTGTTTGTTATGATTGTGAAATAAGAGAATCAACAAAGTAAATATGTTTCGTGGATGCCGTAATAGACGAATAATATAGAAAGTGCCAGTAAAATCACGTGGCCACCGATAAATGGCGGTATTACCATTTAGTTTACGTTCGACGTGAACTCAGGCTGGTAAAGGTAATCTGTGAGCATCACGGTACGGGGCGTCTGGTACTGCGAATGCCTGATGAATGAAAAATTTGTCTGCCAAGCGTAGCGTATATTGCCATATATATAATCAACATCAAATATATAACTGTAGCCCATCACAATCACAAGTCTACTTCTGAACCTAGGCTACATATAATATAGATAATAGCGTGATATACCATTACTTATGTACTAAATTACTGTTGTTTTTACAATTTAATGAAATAAATTATTTAATTAAGCATGATCAGAAACTTAATTATGTAACTATGTTTAATTAAGCATGATCGCAGAATTAAACATCTCGCACTTTTGGTACTGTCACACGGCTCATAAACGTCATCATTTAATTGTTCAATATAACGTGATATGGATAAACCAGCTATCAGTCTATCTGATGGTAACTAGATACTTAAACCTATAGACCCATCCATACGGTGGACGGGTCCTAGGCAGAATATGATCATATAAAAATAATCTTAAATCTATATCCACTAATTCGCCAAAACGTGACCAACGGAGAGGAGCTTAGAGTATTTATAAGCAAGTCTCTAAGGAGAGGAGGGCTGTGCTCAGCATAGAGACATCAAAAGGCCTTAACTTTCTAATGTGCGAGTCGTAGAGAGATTCTCCTAAGCATTTCGTATTTTTATACTTTTTCTTTCCTTATTTAATTTACTAACTACGTAATTTTAACCGTAAATGGCAATATTAAAAAATGTATGGATACAAGAATACTAAGAATTTTGTCTCCAAATATTAATTAAGTTTGGATTTTGTCTTAAACACTTTCTAAGTAATGTGACGAAACCGCCTTCAACGAAACCGGAGTCCCAGGTAAGAAGAATGCATCTCATATATTTACTCGTACGACTTATGTGGAGTACATAGACCGCAGAAACTCTTTGAATTTTTAATTTCCAAGCGTTCTTCCCCGGCTTCTCGCGGGTAAGTTCTAGATCATAGTTTATAGAGTGAGATGGCGCTAGCTGTCACGGTAACATCGGGTCTGTGTTCAAAAAATCTTTAAAAATAAATATCGCTGTTTTTAAAACTATTAAGTTATAAATATTGTTGCCGAATTTATAAAGTATAAGTGAAAGTGTTATGCAGTGATAAATCTCACAAATAATTACATAAAACTCAAAATAAAATTTCAATAACATCCAGTCAGTAAACTACGTTTTTTACAATCAATAAAACTTTAAAAGAGAAAAATACTATAGTGTCAGTGAAGTAATTATAAGAAACCGTGTAACTACGACTTATTTAGTGCTAAAATATTAAGTGTTGTGAAAATTAGTGCAAAAATAATTTATCAATGAGTCACCATAACGAATTTGTTGGGTTCAAATTTCACACAAGCTGAACAAGATACTTATATTCGACCAATTGTCTACAGCGCGATTAGCTATTAATGTTTAGCGTTCTTGACGTGGTATGAAATTGTAGAAAGCGAGTTCGAATCCCATCCGTGCGAACTTTTTGTGTATTCTTTAGAACTTTTTTAGAACCAGCTCTTTTATAGAACTGTTAAAAAGATAAAAAACCAGACATGGATTTTGAAAATATTACTTTAAGAAAAAATAAAACAATAATTAATTCGCCAAATTCTTCATTTGAGTCAACAAATTCCGAATATCTTTCGAAAAGCCTACCACAATTGTCAACCGGTCTAAGTTACGAAGAATTTGAAAGACTCAACGAGGAAATTGAACGATTGAGAATGCAATTAAATACGGCTAACAACGAAATAGATAACTTAACCATGGAAAACATCACTTTAAAGAAACAAACAGCTGAACAACAAAATACCATAAAAAAATTAAAAAATATTTGTAGCGTAACACCAAGTAGTACAAAAAAAGTTCAACTATAAAAAAACAAAGCTGTAAGGTTAAAAATCTTAATATTATTGAGGGAAAGAAACTGGATATGACTTTCCCTGATCTTGAGACAAAATCTTGTGTAGGAAACACAACTGAATTAGCTACTTCTAATACCATAGGTAGCCTGTCATCACAAGTGCACAAACTTAATTTAAAAAGTGCGATCAATACACACCAGATGGCGCTTTATTAAATCTGCATAAAGAAAACAAAGTAAACAGTAATCAGCAACTTTCTAAACCTATTGAAAACAAGCCAAAATCCCAATTAATTATATTCGGAGGACAACAATTCACAGGGTTGGCTACACTACTTATACAATCAAGAAATAATACTCAGTACAAAAATTACCAGATATTTTCAACCACAAAACCATATGCCACTACGGAGGAAATTCTTAAACCTATTTATAAACTGGACGATTCGTAAGATAATTATCTAATAATATGTATAGGAGAAAATGATACTAACCCTAACAAAATAATAATAGAATTAGTAACAATGCTCAAATACTTTCAAAAAACTAAAATATTAGTATTCAATGTTTTACAGAACAGATATTTAAATGAAAATATGTTAAATAACAATTTAAAAGTTATATGTAAACACTTTAAAAATTGCTCATTTATAAATACAGAATGGGACTATGCGTATAATAAATATTACTACTTATTAGATGTATGTAAAAAAATTAATTTTAAGATTGACTCAAACTATTATAAAAATAATTTTTTATGTGCCAAAAATATGTTATTATTTATGAAAAAGGCTAAAACAGAATGCAAAATTATTCCAAAGAAGGGCACAATTCCTTTCTACTTTAAGTCCTGTAAAAATGTACATTCAGGTAATAACCGCCAGGAATTGAACTCTGCTACTGCCTCGTTGAACAAAAAGCAAACGATAAATACCGAAACTTATAAGAAGGGAACAATACCCTATTATTTTAAAAAATCAATACAGTGTTTAATTGAACAACCTGGCACACAGTTGTCTTTAGAAACAAATAAATATTTTCGTCCCTAAATTGGAATTAAATTTTAGAATATTTCACCAGAATATTGCCGGCGCTATAAATAAATCTGAGGAACTAACATTTGCAATCCGAGAGTTTTCACAAAAAGGTTCAAAGATAGATATGGTGTGTTTGACAGAAACTTTCCTTAAAAAAGGTACAGAAATGCTTTTTAAAATACCTGGTTACAAACTAGTTGCGTCTTATTCACGGGACAGTAAACGAGGAGGGGTATGTATAATGTTAAATAACAATTTGAAATATAAAAACGTTACTAATATTAATGATTTGACATGTAAATTTAATTTTGAATGTTGTGGCGTAGAAGTAAATAAGATCACGATTATCTGTTTATATAGAACTCCTAATAGCAATCCACAAATATTTCTTGAAAAGCTAAAACAGTTACTAGCAAGAATTACTAAAAAGCATAAAAAAATTATTCTTTGCGGTGACTGGAACTTGGACATCTTAAAACCAAATAAGAGTTGTGAGGAGTTACAAAGTATATTAAAAAATTTTAACATTGAGTTGCACATTAAAACACCAACAAGAAAATTGTCATGTCTAGATCAATTAGCAAGCAACATCAAGCAAGTTAAAGCCGAGGTACATCACCTCGCCTTATCTGATCACGAAACGGGACAAACACTTGCGCTCAAAACGAACAAATCGTATGAAATATGCAGTTGGTATGAGGATGTTAGAGATTATAGTAAAGAAAACATGGATAAGTTCTGTAGCTGCATATCGTCTCTAACTTTCTCAACTGTATACGAAAAAAATAACTTACAAAAGGCGTTTGTTGAATTTCATGATTTATTTAAACTTTTTTTTGATCTTTGCTTCCCAATACACGCAATAAAAAGGGCAATTAAAAAAGGGAATCATAAATGGTTGACAAAGGGCATTAGAAAATCATGTATAAGGAAAAGATATCTCTACCTTAGTCAACAATATGATAAAACAAAGGGAAAAATACTCAATAAAAATATAAATCATATAGTTCCATACTTAAAAAGTGCATATATAAATCGAGACAGATACAAAGTAAGAAACATATCGACAATAATAAAAATAAATGTAAAGCCACATGGGCGGTAATTAATGAAAATATTGACGACCAAAATACGAAAACACAAATTGACAGAATAATAAAAAATAATAGAATATATGACGACCCAAAGAAAATAAGTGACATATTTAATCACTTTTATATAAACTTGATAAATAACAATAATTTTAAATATAATGTTGAGGAAATAAACAAAACTATCACGACTAATAATATCCATACAATATTTCTTAAACCTACTGATGCTATGGAAATATTTCGGATAATTAAAAGTCTTAATAATACGAACGCAGTAGGATTTGATAACATAACAACCACTGCAATTAAATTATCTGCACGATACATATGTCAACCGCTATGTTATTTAATTAATATGTCTTTTGAAGAAGGTACCTTCCCAAGTATATTGAAAAAATCAATCGTTAAGCCACTTTTTAAGAAAGGCGAAAAATACGAAATGAATAATTATAGGCCAGTCACGCGGATACCCATATTGTCTAAAATATTCGAGAAAATTATGCTGAGAAGGCTTCAAGAATTCACGACAAGTCATCGTTTACTTAAAGATGAGCAATTTGGATTTAAACAGAATAGTACAACCTCGTTAGCATGTTTTAATTTGATTAAAATTGTCACCCAGGCCATAAATGGTGGCCTTCCAGTTGCGGCAATCTTCCTGGACATGAGCAAGGCGTTCGATTTCGTGGACCATAAATTGCTCTTACACAAATTAGAAAAATATGGGATAAGAGGTAAAGCTAACGACTGGTTGAGAAATTATTTATGTGAGAGACAACAATGTGTGGAAATATCAAAAGTCAATAAAGACAAAAAAGTGTTTTACAGAAGCGAAAATCAGATAAATGACTTTGGCGTGCCACAAGGCAGTGTATTGGGACCATTCTTATTCCTCATGTATATTAATGATCTCCCTAATATCACTCGCCATAACACAATCTTGTTTGCTGATGACACAACCCTTATCGTGAAATGCGAAAATGCAGATACATATGAAACAGAGATAAATAAAGCAATCAAAAACATAATAAACTGGCTTTATTGTAATAATTTACAGATTAATATGGAAAAAACTAAAATGATCCAATTTCAAACATACCAGGGAAAACTATTGAATATTAATGTTAAATATAATGATAAGATCATCGAACAAGTAGCAAGTACTAAATTTCTGGGTATAATGTTGGATCAAAATTGCGACTGGAAAACACATGTCGATTACGTTTGTGACAAACTCGACAGATTTGTCTACGCAATAAGGAGATTACGAGTCACGGTATCAACTGATGCTGCTCTATGTGCATATCACGGATATGTTTCGTCAGTACTATCATATGGTCTTTTATTGTGGGGTAATTCAGTAGATATAATAAAAGTATTTAGAGTACAAAAAAAATGTGTGCGTGCAATCTATGGAGCAGGGTATACGGATAGCTGTAAGCCCTTGTTTAAAAAGTACAATATCTTAACATTAACATGCTTGTACATTAAAGAAATATGCATATTTGTAAAACAGCATCCTGAACACTTTGAAAGGCAAATAGATGTAACTGAACGAAATGTAGCTCCTAGAAATAAACATAAATTATACTTACCTCAATGCAGGCTCAAATTGTATGAAAGGAACTCTTACGTAAATGCTATAAAGGTGTATAACAAAATACCCAACGACTTTAAAGAGTTACCTTTAACCACGTTTAAAAAAAAGTTAATACAATGGTTAAAAGAAAAATGTTTTTACGATCTAAACGAATGTATGTCTTTTAGTGGAAAATAAATCCGAAGGCAGTAATATTAATATATATCTAATAATTAATTAATTACAAACAAAATGAAAGTATGGACATTAACACTTAAGAACTACCATTAAACGATGTGACATTTTAATTGAATTCCCACTTGAAATTTTTTTTTGCATGTATACTAATTAAATATTTGCACACCATATAAAATGGTAGAATGTAAATGGGCCATTATTCATAATTTAAGATCATACTTTATTGTAAACATACATTCTGGCAAATAAATAAATTTGAATTTGAATTTGATCTCGACAACAGCGCCACCTACCGGGTCCAATTATGAATCTAAACCATACAATGACCCACTCAAATACACCAAATTTTTTTATCAAAATCGGTTTAGCCGTTTTGAAGTTCGATGACAAACACACGAACAAAAAAATTAAATAATTTAAAAAAATAATTTAAAATATATTATGTATGCTACTACTATTAACAAAATATAAATAAAAAAAGATATTATTTTCTGTTACAAAAAAATGCACAAAAAGCACCGCTGAGGACAGGATTCGAACCTGCGCGGGTAGAACCCATTGGATTTCAAGTCCAACTCCTTAACCACTCGGACACCTCAGCTATGATGAGGTGGTTGAAATTGTGAATCTTATTACATGTACAATAAAAAATGGAGATTAAATATAAAACTAATTGATAAAAGAAAACCGTTAACACCAGCAATACTTTTGTCACAATAACGGAATTTACGCATGTGCTGCGCCATTACATTTGGTAGAGCTCGTTTATACGCTAGTAACGTATTCGTTAATTTATGAATTAATTATTAAGCTTTTCAGTTTTTATAAAGTTTGATACTTACATCCTAAAATGTTTGGATATTTTTTTAAATTACTTTCCTTTTGATAGATGGGTCTGGGTCTTTTGATATATGTGATTGGAAATAGGTCCAAAATTCAATATTTCTTTACCTATGAAATTGTCGTTATTACGGTATAAATTGACGTACCTGATTTCGTTTATGTCTACCAATTAAAGTCTACCCATACAATCGATGCATCTTTGCCAACGCAGTGACAGTTTATGGATGCACTTCTTGAAGAAATCCGCTGGAGTACGAGCTCGTAATACCTAGGTACCTACCATATAATAATTAAAGTTTTCGTTTTTCTTTATTATTGTATTTTTAATATTGTGTATAACCTTTTAGTTAGATTTAAAAATGTGTTTTACTTATTAAACTATCAATCAAGATGTTGTAATTGTAGATACAACATTGTAAATTATTATTCAAAAATAAAGTCCGCTTACCCTTTCTGGTTTTTGTTTTTTTTTTTTTTGTTTTGAATCGGTGGTTAAAGTATAGTAATAGACTTTTAATAAGCATTACTTTGTAATCTAAGTAGAATAAAAAATATTCTATTTTATTCTGTCAATGTCATCAAATATAGCTCATATAGCTCGACGAAGCGACAGTCGAAGGGGAAGAAAGGTTCTCGAGTGCGAGACTCGTACCGGAAGGCGAAGTGTAGGGTGGCTCCCTACTAAATGGAGTGACGACCTGGCAAGAGATGGAAGAAATCGATGGATGCACGTGGCTCAGGACCGTGCTTTGCGGCATTACTTGGATGAATGAAGAAATGCCGTCAAATCTAGCGTCGGTATTAGGAAGCCGCTGCTGCCCGTCTCCTGACTCGTTCCTCCCAGTCACGTCTGACGACACCCACTAGACTAGAAACTTACTTTTATGTACAATTGAAGGGTGACGACACACAGTTTACTCAAGTGGACTATGACCCCAGCATCCACTGACCATCCCATGTCACTATGTGCTCGTTTGTGCACTTTTACTGTTAACATTTATATATGGTGGAACTACGCTGCAGCTATGTTATGGTTGTGACACGAACGAGTTGGCTTGCCCGGGATAGCACACTTTCACAGAATAGCAATAGTAAAAGAGAACAGGAGACCCTTTTTTACCGGAAACAAGGCATTCCATCTTCGTCCTCAGGTAGACCAAGCATATGCATTTTAGATAAAAGTAGATGTAAGTGTCACATGGACCACTTACCATCAGGTGGACTGTGTGCTCGTTAGTCACCCTAATTCTATATGAAAAATGGAGTCTATGAATGGATATTAAGACATGCTTAAACACTGAATAGATGTTAATACATACGTATAGGTATCTCAGACTGTTCTATAAAAAGGCAATTAAAATATCCGTACACTTTTTTTTCTGGAATAATGGTGACAAACGAGTATACAGTTCTCCTGATGGTAAGTGGATGCTGTGACCCATAGACCTACACATTTTATTCTACATTTATCCTCGATTAAAAATCAAAACGCAGAGAGGACTAAGATGGAATGCCTTGTTTCCAGTAAAAAAGGGTCTCCGGATCTCTACACTCACCACACGAAACACAACAGTATTAAGCTGCAATTTTACGCTGTTATTCTGTGAGAACGTGGTCCTTCCCCGGTAGAGCCGAACCATTCATGCTACAGGCATAATATAGCTGCAGCGTGCATCTACCAAACTATACAACCAAATTACTATAATCCAATGAAATGACAGTACTGTAAACTACGACTATATGTACCAGGCGGTCCCATAATGAACTGGCCTGATATAGTTCAACGCGACATGTCGCTACATGTTGTGTTGCATTAAATAGTACGTTTATCGTGCACTTAATATAAGAAACATGCATCGACATGAAATGCTTAGTCTTAGTTTAACAGGCATTTGAATAACGAGAGTCGCGTATTTTTTCAAAATGTCGAAAACTGAGTATCGAAGTGTCATAAAGTTTCTGTTTAAAGAAGGTTTATCCCCTGCCCAAATAAAAGAACGATTGGATGGCGTGTATAAGGAGTCTGCCCCCTCCTATAGCACAGTGAAAAATTGGGTGAAAGAGTTTCGCCTCGGAAGAGAAACCGTCGAAGACTTTGGCCACGACGGTCGACCTGTGAAAGTGCTCACTCCCGAAACGATTGCTCTTATCGAAGAGGAGGTTCTGAGTGACCGCCGTTTGAAGATTAGAGAAATTGCAGCATGGCTTGGGCTCTCTAAGAGTACCATTCATCGCGCGATCCATGAACATCTTCACATGAAAAAAGTGAGTGCAAGATGGGTACCGAAACTTCTTTCAGCGGTACAGAGACAGGAAAGAGTGCGCTGCGCTTCGGAGTTTTTGGATCTTTGTGGCGAAAATCCAAAGACTGTGATCGAGCGGCTAGTGACTGGTGATGAAACTATGATCTTGTATTATGATCCACAAAGCAAGCGCGAGTCAATGGAATGGCGTTATAAGTGTGAAAAGCCCCCTAGAAAGGCAAACGTGCAACAATCGACTAAAAAACTGATGTCCACAATATTTTGGGATTTTCAAGGCATTTTGATGGTGGATTTTAAAGAACGTAATACAGTCGTGAACGGCGAATATTATGCTTCTTTAACATATAAATTACGTGACAAGATAAAGGAAAAACGAAGAGGCTTGCTGTCTAAAGGTGTCCTGTTGCTCCATGACAACGCCCCTGTTCATACCGCTGGTATTTCAAAGGATGCAGTTCGTCAATGCGGGTTCACAGAAGTTCAACATCCACCTTACAGTCCAGACATGGCCCCGTCCGACTATTATTTATTTCCAAATTTAAAGCGGGACTTAAGAGGAAGAAAATTTTCAAGCGATGAAGAGTTGCAGGCGGCCGTCTTCAGTCATTTTGAGGATAAAAAATGTGATTATTTTTATAAAGGTTTAGAGACGTTGATTCACAGATGTCAGAAATGTGTTAGTATTCATGGTGATTATATTGGAAAATAAAATTGGTTTCGTTTCATTTCCTTCATTGGTTCATAGTTAGGTCAATTCATTATGGGACCGCCTACGTATATATGTATAAGACAATTCGCATCAAATTCACACAGCTGAGGTGTCCGAGTGGTTAAGGAGTTGGACTTGAAATCCAATGGGTTCTACCCGCGCAGGTTCGAATCCTGTCCTCAGCGGAAATTTTTGTATCAAATTTAAAGTATATTGAAATTTCTATACAAGGAACGTACGCGGCTTCGTGTTCTAACAGAAATATTTAATTATTATAAGTTAAGTACCTAGCCCGGCCATAAGTTATGTTACAGATGAAAATGCATTTTTTTTAAATGAAATAATGTAATATTATTTCACTGCTGTTTGTTACCGTTAGTACAATAAATTGTAAATAAATAAATAAATAAATAAATATTACTAAAACTTATATATATATATATATATATATATATATATATATATATATATATATATATATATATATATATATATATATATATATATATTAAAGTCTCAGCAAAAATAAAAACAATATTCTATTCAAAATGGCCACCTTTGGCTTTTATACAGGCCTTTAATTTGTCTGGCCACGAATCTAAGGATGGTTTATGGCCACTGCTTACTTCAGAGTTCAGACATTTTTTAAGAGACTCAACGTCGCCGTGTCCTCTAAAACTGACCATAATTTGTAATCTAAAGGGTTGAGGTCTGGGCTAGATGAGGGCTAGTCTTCAGCTCTTATAAAGTCCGGAACGTTGGTTTCAAGCCAGGCTTGTGTATTTCGTGCCTTGTGACCAGGTGCAGAGTCCAGCTGGAAAGTCCACGGTACATTTCCAAAAAATGCATTGCTGATAGGTTTCACAACACGATCCAAGACACTTTGGCTGAAGTTTTCACTCTTTTTTCACAAAAATGTAATTTGTGACGCCTTGATAAGACACGCCCCACCAAACCATCGCTGACGCAGGATGATGACCACGTTGAACCTTTCCGACCACTTGAGCAGCTTCTTTAGAACTATGAGCGTACACTTTATCATTTTGCTTATTGTAATGCTCTTCAGTCGTGAAAATTTTTTCATCTGTAAAGAGGATATTTCTGTACGCTTCACCTGTGTATCGCCACAGAAGGCGTTTTGATCGATCCACTCACTTTAATAATATAATATGATTTAATAAATCGACGATAAGCACAGAGCTTCAAGTCTTGTTTTATAATACGCGACAGAGTCCTAGCGGGAATCTTCATTTCTCGCCATAAGATTTTTTGCTTCCTAATGGGATTTCGACGAATTCTGGCTTTAACGGCATTAACAGCCTTTGTAGTTCTAACAGCACGCGGCCGCCCCGATCTTTTATGGTCTTCGATAGAGCAAGTGTTGTTGTATCTGTTGATAGTACGATATACGAACATACGGCTGATACCAAGCTTTTGAAGGGTCTGGAATAAGACCGACGGCTCCATAAACACTTTGTGCAAGGCGATCACTGCAATCTTATTTTCTTTAACACCCCATTCCATATTGTAATTTACAAAAATATGTAAAAAAAAACTTTCATAAATAATGAACGCGTTCCAAATTTAAAATAATCAGAATGTTGAAAAAAAGAAAAGTTTTTGTGTAACAGTATTTATGGCCAGACTAGTTATATAATTAAGATATTATTTCCTTTATTTATAAGAAAAGAGAAACTGACAAAGGTGGTAAATAGCCACTGCAGTTTAATGACACCTGGAACCAACTTCAAACAACGAAGGCTAAGGATGCGTTGTCACCAGTCAGTCACTGTGTACTAAGACAGAACGCTTCACAGTCTGTAGTACACTGGCTCTCCATTCCCGTCAGACCAGAACACCTGTACGGATCTGAATGTGCCCTTCCCACTAAACGGACTCTTAGACTGAAAAGGGTGGTACCCAGCCTCCTTCTCTATTGAAATTAGGATGTTTTTTAATTTCAATAGCCTCACGTATCATTGATCATCAATCTTGGTAGGAATCGGTGTTCTTTCGCGAAGATTTGTGGTCTATCAAATCTGATATAATGGTTGGGGACGTCTAGGATATGATCATAAACTGCAGTTTAACAATGACATCGGGACGTCAGTCACCTCAGTCCCCCGTGACCATGGGTGCTGGAAAGCACCCGAAACGTCGGGAATTAAAAATAAAAATAATTAAAAGTAAAATTAAACGCGTTAAAATCCGTAAAAATAGTTTTAATCAATGTAAAATAGATGATTATAGCTTCTGCGTTTCATATGGTGAGTATAAAGAACCGGAGACACTTTTTACTGGAATCGGGGCATTCCATTTAAGCATTTTGTATCTTTATTGAGGTCAGATGTAGATGTCTATGGTCCACAGCAACCACTTATCATCAAGTGGATTGTGTGTTCACTTGTTACCCTTGTTCTATAAAAAAATCTTGATTTATAAACCTTTGTAAATTATTAAGGTAGCATATAGATTACGTAATCGTTGAAAATGCGCGACTGTCTCCAACTAAATCTTTATCAGTCACTCACATACATCTGACTCGAAAGTGCGGACAAAGCAAAACTGAAAATATCTAAGGATAATAATAATAATAATACTTTATTTCACCACTTGCATAACTATCACATTTTTATAAATAACTATTCTATTATCTGTACTTATTTAATAAAAAATGATGAATCTGTGCCTGAACTAGATAAATATTTATCTGTGTTTCAGATCACAGTGCTCTTCCTTATTACATCTTAGCACACTAACAAGTATAACTTAAATAGATTTAATTTTTTTTAATAGCATAAGAGTGACAAACGAGCACACAATCCACCTAATGATAAGTGGATGCTGTGGCCCATAGATGCCTATCCTCGATTAAGAATTAAAATGTAAATGCGTTGCCACTCCTGAGGACTAAAATGGAATGCCTCGTTTCCAGTAAAAAGGGGTCTCTTGTTTTTTACACTCACCATACGAAACACAGCGGCATTAAGCTGGTATACAACAAATAAAATTTGAAATTTAAACATTACAAAATGTGTTTTGATACAAAGAAAAAATTAAGTAATATTAGTTTTTACGAATTTTATCGCGTATATTAACTCGAGTATATAAAAAAGTTAATATAAGCGATAAAATCCGTAAAAACTAGTTTTATTTAAATGTGTAGTGTTCGCGTAAATATAAAAATGTGTATTAATATGTAGCTCTTTGTGTATAATATGTTGAATGCATGAATGTGTGTAAGAAGGTGTGTAAGTAATATTAACTAGTAGTAAGTAATGCGTCAGTTTCCTCAAAGTTTAACTGATGAAGAAGATATAATAATTTAATTTTGCATTTTTTATTTAAAGAGTACAATTCAGTCTTTTTATCGATTTTGTTATAAAGAAATGGTCCAAGGGAATAAAAATATTTACTAACGAAAGAATGACTAGAATTAGATCTATTTTTGCAAACTTTATCTTTTCTCCGTTTTGATAAAAAAGATCTTTATCATATTAAGATAAACACGAACATTGTTTCAACACTGTGTACAGAATAAATAGCTGACGAACAGCGAGTACTCCAAAGGATTGATATATCCGAAACGTAGGGGAAAGTAAGGGTTTAAATGTGCATACTTTAAGGATTGCTCTTTGTGCTATTTACAACACACAGTAATACAGTAGTTCAGGATTGATTGAGCAAGAGCTAAGTATACTTGTTTCAGCAATTGGAGATGCACCACATGACGAAGATTTTTGAAAATAAAGCTTAGTTTTCTTAGCTTCACATAAACCCTAAGTATATGTTCATAAAAGATTAAATTTTGGTTTAATATTACCCCCAATTATTTTATGGAAGCAGTTTTAGTGTTGGAAGGACATGAACAGAAGTTATTACTACAGCAACTATGAGCTATTAGTGAAAGAGACGGCGTCGCTTGGGTAGAGTTTCGCATATTAAAGGAGATAAAATGTGTCTTCTCAATATTAAGAGTAAGAGAATAGTTGCAGCCAGTGAGTAACTAAATTTAAACCGAATTGTGCTCTTTTGTAAACATTCTCCCATGAGTCTTCAGAGAATAGCAATACAGTGTTATCTGCATAGCAAGCTATTTTACAATTTGGTATGTTGAGCCGGCAGAGGTCATTTATATAGATAATAAACAAGCTTGGGCCTAATATACTTCCTTGTGGCACACCCTGCGTAATAAGTAGATCTCCATTAACTTGATCGTTAATTTGACACATTGGTATCCACTAGAAAGGTATTCTTTAAATAAATTTAATTGAATACCACTTATTACAAGAGTGAATCTCTTCGTGAAATCTTCGACTTTACAAGACAGATTCGGATACAGATGTATTGTCTATTTCACTAAAGATATTATTACCTGTGTAAGTAATGAAGGCGTATGAACATAAAATGAAATAAAACATAAATATCTGTATGAGATTTATAACCCAAAATAAAGCGCTTAAAGCCTAATAACATACGATAAAAACTAAGATTTATAATTAAAGTATACAATATATCCGTTAATAAAATAAGTAATTTATAGGTATATAGATCTTATCTATATCTTAATCATTTCAAGTTTCCATGTGCTGATTTTTCAATGGTCAGATAAAAATTATTCATCAAATAAATTACCTGTAATTTTAATAAATGTAAATGGGAATTAATTGAAATATTTGTTTAATTGAAATTCTTAATTTGTTTATATTGTATTTTATACTATGAACATCTGATGATTGAAAATACAGCTGTAATTTTTCAGGTAAGTAATAGAATAATATTATCTTAAGCTAGAACAGACTGTTTTCAAGTATTACAAACGCATGGCCACCTATTAATACGACCTACTAAACCGACAGACAGTATAGAGTAATGGCTGATGAAATTTCTTGCATCCTCACCACACGTCACATCAAATACTTCATCATGGTTAACGTTAAATGGCTGCATGTTTTCACATGTCGGTACCCTAATGTGAGGACTATGTCCGAGTTATTCAGTGCTTACAGTGCCTGGCAATAGATCCAAGAAAAAGAATAAAACATACAATCCATCAATCTAGAACTATGAGATATTTCTCGCAACTACCATAGCAAATACGGGATATAATTATACCATCATGAAGAGGCACCTACAACATCATCTATGCGTTTCTCTCAGCTGCCTCTCACGACACGTTTCGGCGTGAGATGTGTTGCTCTTACCCTTCAATCAAAAGCTGTGATATATTTTCTTAATTCCATAATCCCCTCTTTTACAGTATAAGGATGACTAACGAGCACATAGCTTACCTGATGGTAAGTCGATGTTGTGGCCAAGTTTCAACTACATCTGTCTTCGATTAAGAATCAAAACACAGATGCGATGTCACCCCTGAGAAAAAATTAGTCTCCGAATCTCTACACTCAATCATACGACACAGCAGCACTAACCAGCTATTTTACGCTGGTATTCTGTGAAAACGTGGCCCTTCCCCGTTTGAGTCAACCCATGAGTGATACAACTATAATATAGCTACATCATGGCTCTACCTTATTCTATAAAAAATTGGCCTAATGCGTTTTGAGCCACTCACAATGTAGAGGTAGGATTTCATAGTTGCCCGTCACAATACATGAACTGAGAAGGGGTTTTCTTGATAATGTGCATAATAAGTGTATTCGCGATTTGACCGCTATAACGACTAAAATAGGCCCAAATAGGGTGATGGTAACTGAAGGACTTATTTTCCAATCAGACTTATAAAAAGTGGTATTTAAAAAACTTTTCGATTTTGAAAATAATACAATCTACATTAAATACATATTTTATACGTGGTAGAGTCACGCTGCAGCTATGGTATGGTTGCAGCACGAATGGCTCGGCTCGACCGGGGAAGGAGCACGCTATCACAGAATACCAGCGTGAAATAACAGCTTAATACTAAACACAGCAGTACTGTGTTTCGTATGGTGAGTGTAGAGATCCGGAGACCCTTTTTTACTGGAATCTTAGTCCTCAAGGGTGACAACGCATCTGAAAAATCATTTACATGCCAATGTGTGCTCTTTTAGCACCCTTATTGTATAAATAATGCAGCTACTTTTAAGTCATTTTCTATGCAGTTGGAACGAAATTTTTACTTATCCCAGTGCATTTTGTAAGTTGGTTGACTTCTACTCGTTAATTTGTTAATTCAACTTAGCTGTGATAATTTCTACACATTTCTAAAAACAGCGGTTTTGTAGAGGAGATGGAGGGGGGGGGGGGGCATATGACTCCAATGAAATATTTCTTAGCTTTAAAGTAAATAATTAGCAAATGCACCCCTGAATCGAAAAAAAATTGTTCCATTCCCCCAACATTTTTGAAAGACTTATCTAACGATACCCCATTACACGATGGAATAGGCTGGTAAAAAATGTTAACCTCACTTTACCTACCCAAAAAATAAAAATATAAATATTTTATTTTACAGTTATATAGGTGTGATTAATATCTGTGTCAAATTACAGATTTGTGTGCTACTCAGGGTCTCTGAGTAAGACCGTGGACGGACGGACATAACTATAAGGGTTCCTCATTGTTTAACCACAGAATCCTAAAAAAGGCCTCTTGCTTATACGCTCAAATATTCCGCAGCAACAGTACTCAGTTGCTGATATAATGTAAGCGTGCAATTATTTAATACGATATTTTGATTATATACACACAACATGACAAGTTACATAATATAGTGTACATTATTGCAAATACGCCTTAGATATTATTATTTTTCAACCCGTTGTACAACGGCGTTGGTGGTGTAATGGTCAGCATAGTTGCCTTCCAAGCAGTTGATCCGGGTTCGATTCCCGGCCAACGCACGTTTTTTGTCGTTTTATAACCACGATCGTGTTTTATTTTAAATAATATTTATAATAATAATAATATAACATTTTATTTTCGGATGCTTGGCATATTATATTTAATATTTATAAATATATATAATATGCTTTTTGTTCATATTGAATCTACTAAACTGTAATAATTAAGTGATGATACTTTACTCCGATAGATGGCAGCATCGGGTATGCTATATATAATATTCTCGTATAGACTTTACGCCAGTGTATTCTAAGTCTGTGTATAAGTCTACGCATTCTCGGATATGTCCATAAAATACTATAATACATACATAATATGTTATTCTATGGATATGCCAGATGTGAAAACCTAGACAACTGAGAGAAACGCTAAGTATGAAACGTGAAAAACTGCAATGCTATACGGTTGCATTCTTAAAATTGCAATCAATAATTTCACTGACGCATATTACGGCGCAAATCAGCTTCTCTCTTCTCAAAATAATTCTACTTTAAAATACTCGCGGGACAGAACAAATAGACCGTATTGTGCAGAAACGTTTCATCCCACAAAAACATTTTTCTTATATAGTACAGCCACCCTACAACTATATCATGATTGTGTAGCACGAGTAGGTCGGCTCGACCGGAGCACGACCACGCTCTCATGTTCTGTGACCAACGTAAAATAGCAGCTCAATGCTGCTGTTTCGTATGGTTAGTGTAGAGTTCTTAGGGGTTACGAGACATATAAAGTTACAGAATAAAGTTGTCAAACGAACACACAGTCCCCCCGATGGTAAGTGGATACTGTGGCCCGTTAGACATCTACATCTGTCCTCGGTTAAAAATCAAAATTCAGATGAGTTGTCATCCCTGAGGGCTAATAATACCTCGTTTCAAGTAAAATGGTCTCCGGTTCTCTACACTCACCATACGAAACACAGCAGTATTAAGCTGTTATTTCACGCTGGTATTCTGTGATAGCGTGCTCCTTCCCCGATCGAGCCGACCCATTCGTGCTGCAACCATACCATAGCTGCAGCGTGGCGCTACCACATATAAAATATGTATTTAATGTAGATTGTATTATTTTCAAAATCGAAAAGTTTTTTAAATACCACTTTTTATAAGTCTGATTGGAAAATAAGTCCTTCAGTTACCATCACCCTATTTGGACCTATTTTAGTCGTTATAGCGGTCAAATCGCGAATACACTTATTATGCACATTATCAAGAAAACCCCTTCTCAGTTCATGTATTGTGACGGGCAACTATGGAATCCTACCTCTATCTACATTGTGAGTGGCTCAAAACGTGTGGTTCTATCAAATATGTTACATCGAAGTAATGAGAAACAATAACCGTAATTTGTTACTGTTTTTATTTTTATTTCGGGCTCTATACTTTCGCAGCAAACGGCTCCATGGCGCAGAGACTTAGCAACGAGTTGCAGCGGCCGCGCCCGCGGGTTCGAATCCCGTACGAAACAAGTATTTGTATGGCCTACAAATAATTGTTGAAAATCCTGGTGTGGATGTAACCTTTTTTTTTAATAAAGAAAGAATAAATGTTGATGAGAAATTTTGGCGAGAACATGACTGGCCGACATATTGCTGCTCTTGGTTTATTGTATAAATAATGGTTTGAAGTGGATTTTGATACGTAAAAGTGGTGCGATTTCGTCTATTAATATAAACGATGAAACAAGTGGTCCAACGGTGATGTGAACCTTATGATAACGTGTCTTACGGTGGCGCCTTGAGATATTGTCGTCATCGACTGTCTGACGACTCAAACTGACTTCAAAATCTCCCAAAAACTTTGCACTGTGATGATGACGCATCAACTTATTGTGAACAAGTTTTTAAATCAATTATTATAATAAGATAATTTTATAATACTTGACACTGGCAAAAGAATAACTGTACGAGTCCATTATCAAAGAGAAAAAAAATATTGACATTTATAAGACCTTGTTATGAGGCTAAACCACACAACTGCATACAATACATTTGTGACGGACTTGAACCAGTTGGAGCATAAATTAGGCCGTCGCAGATTAGACAGTTGTGCAAATATCTATTTTTTTATGTTAAGACTTATAAACTAATATTTCGTTTCGATTTCGCACAGCTGAGGTGTCCGAGTGGTTAAGGAGTTGGACTTGAAATCCAATGGGTTCTACCCGCGCAGGTTCGAATCCTGTCCTCAGCGGAAGTTTTCTTTTAAATTGTTGACTACTCGACTTATTTACATACATAAATAATATTATTTTTACTACTTCCATATAGGTCCCATGTGTTAATGTGGTTATAAATTTCCATATCATCTCATTTTTTTTGCTAAACGTAGTAAGCTCTTTTCTCTTTGGGTTCTGTCGGTCTACTCGGGGATTACAGAGGTGACGCTATGCATGCGTGTATAATTTTAAACTTACAAGTCAACAAACTTACTTCTTGGTGTCTAAATTCAAAATTTAAATTGCGTTAAGTTGTATTTAAAAACAATAATAATAATAATCAGATTATTTTAACGCAACGGAAAAAAGTGGAAAGGGGAAACACTGACAAACTTATAGTACATTACGTTTAATCATTTCATTTGACTTTTGATTGGACAATATATTATTGTAAATATCCCATTTTAATTAATTATTACATCGAATTTTCTCATATAATTATAATATAAATAATAAAATGAAATAATATATAATAATTTAATTGTAACTGTAATATTTGTATACCTAAGGGTCGAATGCAGCGAACATATTTATATAACATATACATATAAGATCTATTCTGTCTCATTACCTGTATTCACAAATAAATAAATAAAAAAAATCATTCTAAACTTCTTTTTGACTATTATGAGTATTTAATTCCGGCAGGGTCGCAATTTATTAAGAGTACTAAAATGAAATACGTGAGTTTTATGTGGTATATTTCACACTGAGTCGATACAATAGTAATTTAACTTAGGTAATAACTAATAACTAATTTCTTACAACTAATACTTCTTGACAGCTGAAAACACAGATACAAAATAAATTAAGCAACAAAAGGCAATTTCAGCTTCGGAACTTACGTTTACTTCATTTCCATATACAATATAACTTATATTATAAGTTATTAAGAAAGATTATGTACGAGCACCATCAGAAGTGTCTTAATATATCCAAAGAAAGAACTACAAAGAAGAACTTCTTAAGAAAACGACATTTTAACTTTTTTCAGAAGTTACATTTTTAATAGAGAAATAAATATATATATATACTCGTCTTACGAGTACAAAGACGGGTTTTAGTGGAAGCCGTATATAACCCGACTTGCCCTTATAAAATCGGATTCGCACCGGCTGAAACTCCACGGAGTTTCATCTATGCCTCTTACGGAATGGCTAAAGGAATACTTTCGCACACATCCAAGGGTAATTCCTCTTCATCTCTCCAAGCCAGACTCGACGTAACACAAGGTGCTTCTTCCTACACGGCATCCATTTGGACCTGTGCGGAGGGTAGGGAGAGCGGTACGTCAAAATTCAATACCCGTTAGATATATACGTGGTAGAGCCACGCTGCAGCCATATTATGGTTGTAGCACGAATGTGTCGGCTCGACCGGGGAAGGACCACGCTCTCACAGAATACTACCATAATATGGAAGCTTAATGCTGCTGTATTTCGTATGATGAAGTGAGAACCGGAGACTGGAAACGAGGTATTCCATCTTAGTCACCAGGGGTGTCAACGCATCTGCATTCTTAATGGAGGATAAATGAAAATGTCTATGGGTCTACAGCATTCACTTACCATAAGGTGGACTGTGTGCTCGTTTGCCACTCATATTCTATAAAAGGTAAACGCGATGGAAGCAGCCATTTCGGTCCGGGCGAACCCTAGTATATGGATTTCTCTTGATTCACCAAAATTGACAAAGTCACGACTACCAAGCATCGGGGCTAGCAACATTAAGAATCAAAATGTCTCATGATCAGGAATCATTTTTGATGATGAACGCTTTGTCTCTATCGGTTACAACCACTACAACATTCACCTTTCAAGTGGCCTGTGTGCTCGTTTGTCTTCCTTAACTTGTAAAAATATAAATTACATAAAGTAACACGCACGTTGCTGTTAGCATTTGTTATATGGAATATTATATTCATATCAAACATTGAGTTATACTGCACCGGCTTCTCCTGGATATGATTTAAAAATGTGACGTTATATAACGTAATATTAGGCAGTTATTTCGATATTATTGTTTTATACGTGGTAAAGCCATACTGAAGTTATATTAGAAGTATAGTTGTAGCACGAATGGGTCGGCTCGACTGAGGCAGGATCACGCTCTCACAGAATACCAGTGTGAAATAGTAGCTTAATGCTGCTTTGGTTTTGCATGGTGAGTGTATAGTATGGGAGACCCTTTTTTACTGGAAACGAGGCATTTCATCTTAATCCTCACGGGTGACAACGCATCTGCATTTTGATTCGTAATCTAGGACAAGAGTCTATGGTCCACAGCAACCTTTTACCATCAGGTGAACTGAGTGCTCGTTTGTCACCCTATCCTATTAAAAAGACACTTCAATTTTGTTTACTGTATAGATTTTGTTATATCAAATATCTTCACCGTTGTAATTAAAAACTTCATTGCGGGGTGCCCAGCCGGCACCAATGAAATTGTTAATCACAACTTTAAGCGCTGATTTACCATTGTTCTTCGGTGAAGGAAAACATCATGCGGAAACCTGCATGTCTGAGATATTAAAAAATATATATTTCGAAAACACGTATTGACCCGCGTGTCGGACTTTTCGTAGCTCTAAAACTTTCTCAGATTTGAGAGAAGGCCTATGCCCAAGTGTGGGATGTACGTAATTTGAGAGAAGGCCTATGCCCAAGTGTGGGATGTACGTAATAGACTGTAACTTTATGCATATAAAGTTTCATTGTAAGATCGATGTGAGTCGGTAGTCGTAATAGAAGCTTAAACCAACTGAGAATTTCCATGTCTTGTCCGCCTCGTACACTTCAGCTTTGAGTTAAAGATTGTATGTGCATTTCATAAATCATTCGTTTTATTTTTTCCATTTTTATGAAAGACCGATTGTTAAGACTACCAAGTGAATACCATTGTAAATATACTAAATAAAAGAATGAAATTGTACTTTCATATTTTCAACAAAGATTCGTAATAATAAAATATTAAAAGAAAAATTCACTTCGTATGATGGAAACATTGAGATTCTTTTCAATATGAAAACTCACAAATTCCTTGTCGCCTGTTGCTAGCGTTGGTCTAGTGACCTTAATTGCGACTGCTGATCCTGTGATGCCGGGCTAAGTAAAGTAAGACGAAGCAAAACATTTAGTTCGAATGCGTAGAATATAGACAACGAACGTAGGTGTTTTTAAACTTTCATTCATGTCATCCCATATCCCAACCCTCATTTATTTGTATTGGTCCATTACTACATTTCTAAATTTTTATCAGCTTCTACAAAAACCTTTGACTTTACTATGTACAAGTAAGGAGGACTATCTCTGGGTATAAAAAGAGTCCGTTTAAATTCGTTAAATTAGGGTGGCGCTACAATAGCAGCATGTTAAATTAAGTATTATTATTTTTAAATGGATTTAATTTTTAAATTAATAAATTTTGTTAGAGAACAGAACTTCCTCAAAAGATAATAAAAAATAATCATGTGTCAATTTTTGTATGAAAAAATTGTTAGCATAAATCATAAAAACGTTTGAAAATATTTTTTTAGTATAAAAATAAGAATTACTTAGTATTTTAAAAATATTACATTTTTTAACTCGCACTTCCATCCATCTGCAACTGCTACATTCATACCATACACTCTATCTACGCTAACGCCATTCTGGAAGATTTTTGACACTTTTTCATCTTGTCTGAAATATGAGATAGTCCTCCTTACCTCTACCCTCCATAGACTTTACCTCAAAGTGGCGCCCAGTCTTGGCGCCATTTTCATGGCCATCATAGATAGTTCTCTGTCTACGGCGCCCAATATAATATTGTAGTCTTTGGCGCCCATCAAAGTTGCGCCCAAACGTAGTGATTATATACTCCTTGGATGCGCCTCTGAAATATATATTTAATAATCTATGGTTGCGCTCAGAGCAACGCGGGCGGGAGTTTTGGCGGGAACTTGGCTGTAGACGGATTGTTGCTCCTGTTAAATAATGGTTTGAAGTGGGTTTTGATTTGTAAAAGTGATGCGATTTCGTAAATTACGAACGAAAAAGACGAAACAAGTGCTTTGATGTCGATATAAACCTCAAGTTATTTTGATCACTTGGGCACCTCATGAACTTGAGTGGCTGTCGTCATCAACTATCTGCTGGGACGAGCTGTGGTCAAAATCTCCCAAGAAAGAAAGGAATATAAAAATGAAGATTCCGCAAGAAAAAAAAATAATAATAAACGTTTATTTCGGACATCATGATCCATATAGGTTAGTAACAATTTTTAGAGCTTATAACTAAAGTTAGTAATTGCAAATTGAACATAAAATATATAACATAAAATACAGACAAACAGAAAAACCACACAAATAAATATGGCACCCGGCAAATGATAAGCCCAAAAGGGCTAGAACTCAGAGCTGTAAAGCCATTTAATAAATAAAAAGCAACGCGGGCCACCGGCATACCGAAGTTTTTTCCCGATACACAACTGTCTGTTAATTGGCGAGTATCTAATGAAACTACTTTTATAAATTGTATTTAATAGGTACTACAAACCATACTCTCAAACACAGTGATTGAGGTTAGTGAACCAAGTAATGACTCGGAATTACTAAATGCATCAACCAGTAGAGAACAGCAAACTGCTATTGTTAGTGGCAATGAAAATTCTCGGGCTCAAAAAACAAATCAATTGTAAACACATTAGAACAGGATCTAAAGAGAAGAGAAAAAGTTCTATTGACAGAGATATTTATGAGAAAAAATTCCTCAAGAGTAATTATAAAAATGTATCATCGAGCAACAAAGCCATGAAAAAGCTTTTTATGAGCATGTGTGATACCACATGTGAACTACTTGCGCATCTTCAAATTTGGATTGAGAAACAACTATTATAATGGATAATACAGTAATGGAAGCTCGAGAGCATCATTTGATGGAAACATCGGGTTACACGTGTCCAGGACATACTACTAATTACAATATATCGCTGGCCAGCTCTCTGAATTCGCCGATGCGTGCTGTTAGTCCTAATTCATTGCGCTCGAACTCAGCAACCTCCGATTATTTAAATTCACTTGTCCATTATTCATTACAAAGTCTACCGACGGAATCCAGTACTTCAACGATGCCACCAAACACTAATGACACGGAATTGATTCTTCAGTTTCCACAACAAAGCACAGCTATGTCTGTTCGTCTGTACATCATGTTTACTCAGTAGAAAATTCATCGTCGGAATTTAGTACTCTAATGAGCCAATGACGCCGCAGGACACAACTCACATTTCTACTCATGATTCAGGAGACCTCCGTTCCTACCTTCTTAACTTTGACTTAATATAAATAATACACTACACACAGTGTATATTTGAGTACAATAAGCACTTTACAGACATTGGAATAAGCCGTTAAAAAATAAATAAATATTTTTTCTTTCATTTCATTCTTACCTTAAGCACACAGCAAGTCGTTCTTCGGAATATATACTTTTTTGCATGTTTTTATTATTTTTCTTGATATCTTTTTTAATTAGACCATGAAGTTCGGAATACGTTGATCTTTAATACCGGAAATAATCACAAAATTTTCCGTCTGATAATTCATCATATAATTTAAACTCTCCGGAATTTTCCTTATACTTTATGTGTTCTTCAAACCACATCGTTCTGTTTTTGGCACATGTGGCAATACGCGCATCAAAATCCTAATCCGAATTATCTTCTGATGAACTACCTAGTTAATCTAGTAACAAGTAGCTCGACGGCTCCATAATATTATAATATTAAAAATAAGAACACTCTGTATAAGACCTTAGCAGCTGGAAAGTGTGTCAATCGAGACGTATACCAATGGAATAAAGGGAAAGATACGTTATATTGCATGTTGTGCATGTGATACTTTAAGATCTTGGGGCACGGTAATGCCCCCGGATCAATCTAATTTAATATAATATGTATTACTTTTGAGATACATTGTGTTTACATGCGATGGCCAAGTCAATCTATTTATTTGAAACATAAAAGATTTTTAATATTGAAATGGTTACTATTAAGTTGTTAGGTTAGCTAATTACGTAATAACTTAAAACAGAAGGACCCTTAAGTAGGGACTGAATAAATTAACCGACTTGGTATTGAATAAATTAACCGATTGGTTATACATGGATCTCACATTTTTTTACGGTAGAAGAACTGAGTTGCGAGACTTGGTTTTTTTTACAAGTTATGTTTTTGATGGCATAATTTTAAACTACAGGTCCCTGGATTTAATGTAAGTATAATAATATACATTACAGCAGCCGTTTGCGAGACACTTAAGACAAAATCATATCACGTTCCGTTTAACAAATGTACCCAATATTTGCATCAAGAGATTATTTCTGTATATATGTGACAAAGTGACAAATTAAAGTCTAAACGGAACGTCGCTTATCGCTTTGCTTTACATGATGGCAGTTGAATAATGTTTTGGTTCCTTTTTTATTAAAATCTCATAAAAATACAGAACTGTGTTACAGCCTGATGTATTCGGGATAAATTCAAATAAATTAGTGAAGTGCCTTTTCATGTTTAGTATTAGTATGTCAGATGGTAAAGGTAGGACGTGAGTGCTGTAAAATGCCGTGCGAGAGCTGCGCCCTTCAATTTAGTGTATTCAGACGAAAACGAGCCTGTTCGGAATGTGAACGGTACTATTGTGGAGGGTGTCTTCGTCGCGGTGGTGGTACTATGTGTGCACCCTGCAGGATTCTCTCCACTCGACCTCTATTTCGTCATACAATAACCCACTTAAAAGTCCGAGACTTGCAATGTTTCTTACAACGCCAGAATGTCTCCACTCGTGGTTGCGTCGGTACGTAAACATTTCAATCATATAAGTTTTTATAATGGTTCTTGGTAAGTGTTTACTATCAAAATTGACTAAATAACCTTCCAATTTCACTGTCCATTTTTTCACTTGGTTTCTATAGTAATCTAATTGTACTCAGGCATTCATTTCTTGCCATCTAATTCATGAAGTATATGTATTTAAAGGCATTGCACCATAGTTACAAAAATTTATATTATTATATTCACTACAATCAAAAGAACTACTAAGTTATAATAGCAAAGTAGTTGTTGAATACTTAAAATCATGGAGTTGTAGTCAAGGTAAAAAAGGAAAACTTTTAATCAGCCTAACAAACCACAAGACATTTTAGTCTTGTCCTCTAAGGGGCAATGCGTCCCATAGCCTTTTTTTTATATAATAAGGGTTACGAACAAGCACACAGACCGACTATTGGTAAGTGTTTGCTGTGGCTCATAGACATCTACATTTATCCTCGAATTAAAATGAAGATGCGTTGTTACCCCTTAAGACTAAGATGGAATACCTCATTTCCAGTAAAAAAAGGGTCTCTGGATCTCTACACTCATCATACGAAACAGCAGTATTAAGCTGCTTTTTTATGCTTGTATTCTGTGAGACCTCGGTCGAGCCGACCCATTCGTGCTACAACCATAATATAGCTACAACATGGCTCTACCACATAGTAAAAAAGTAGCCTTGTTTATTTAGGTTTTTATAAAACTGAAGTAACAAACGGACTAACAGACCAGGCGGCAGAAATAGGTAAGATGGTATGTACCCAGATAGACTCCTAGATAAAAAGAGAGTCCTAATACTTAGTGAAGATGCCTGCAGGTATATAGGCTAGTTTAGTTGCTTCACTAGAGGATTGTTAAGTGCAGATTCATGGCGTGAGTAGGTATTTTCAACAATGCTATCTGTTTCATACCACTCGCTCTGTATTGTTTTGGGCTATAACATTTTCACCTCCCTCAACCTTTACAAAATGAGACAATTTTAGTCTCATTAAATTTAGTACACCTTAATCTAGGTCTGTACGCTTTTTCTTTTTTAGTAATTCAGTTTTGTTTAAATAAATGAAATAAAAATGCTTGAGAAAGTTTTTTAAGTCAGATATAGATATTTAGATGCTAATAACTTATATTGTATCTAATATTTTTTTTAATATAAATCTGCGGACCTAGGTTATTATTATATCTACAACATTTCCAAAAATTAGACTATGATGGGGGGAAAACATTATTGCTTTTTGTATGGAAATTTTCAGCTTCACAGTCATCTAAAGATGTACTGCAAATTTGTTGCTGTTTAGCTAGTTTGCCACTCAAGTAAAGGTAAATTTACAGTAGGGATGATCAACATTGATGATGACATTGATGTTGGTATCGATAGCTTAACATCGATGTTCGATGTTTGTCCTACTCAAAACATTGATGTTGGCAATGGCGATAATGATCGATGTTTTTGCATGTGTACCTATAATATATTGTGTATATAACGTGTACTTATAATATGATTATTGAACATTGATGATCATCGGGTTCATCTCAGTTGTTTATAGTGCATGTTGGCAGACTTCACATGTTTTCCAGCAAATTTTCTAACAATGTTTTCCTACACCGCCGAGCACATCATTGTTTAAAAATATACACAATGTTGTGCATGTATTTGCAAAGATATGCACAACATTGTGCATGTCTTTGGAAATTGAAGAGTTTGCAGACCAAATTTATATGGGACCATCCCTGAATTAACCCTTTCTAATATTTTTTTAAAGTTATATTTATGAAAAAATTGCTGAATTAGAACCTGCTCCTTTTTTTGAAGCTGGTAAAAATTAAAATAAAAAATTTCAGTTAAATAATTGAAAAAATGCCATAAACAAGTACAAATGTCGACTGAAAGTAAAATAAGTGGTTTGGATGAATTGTGTATGAATGTGATAGACTTAGAGGATGTACAGCAAAATGTTAAGAAAGGTTTGGTGGATGCAGCTACCAGCTACCAAAGTATGTGGTGTTAGTAAGAGAACAAATGAAAGGAAACATAATATGTTATGGTTGGATGATGGGGTATGTATGGAAGTTAAAGCAAAGAAGAAAGCATCGCTAGATTTACTAACAACAAAGGCTGGTAATTCTGACGGAACGAGAGTAAAAGAAGTTGTTGAAAGGAAAAAGCAAGAAAGAACAGATAAGAATGATAGAAGAATATTGGATAACTCCTTGGCAAATATTAAAATGTTCTGGAAACCCCTAAGAACTGCCAACATGCCGGGACATTCAAAACAGCCTAAAATAATGCTATATGAGACGAGAATGGCTGTACTCTGAATGATGAAGTTTTGAGTTTAAATAGATGGAAGGAATATCTTGAAAGCATGTTTATGAGTGTGGAGACGTGTGAGTTAAATGAAATAGAAATTCTGAAAGAAGAAGAAAGAGATAAGGAGATAAGTATAGATGAAATAATAAAAGCATGAAAGCGGGTAAGGTAGCCGGATATGATTGAGTTTCGCTCAAAATGCTAAGGGCTGGAGAGGAAGTGGTGGCAGGCCTGCTGTACACCTTGTTTAATTTATGCTGGAAACTGAGGCAGGTACCGGAAGACTGGTACAAAGCTGTGATAGTCCTAATATATAAAGGAAAAGTTTCACAGTAGGACTGTAAAGCCTTCTTACCATTGTGAGAAAACTGTATACTAAGGTACTAATTGAAAAGGTTATGAAAGAAACTGATGGAAATTTTAAGATGTGCAGCAGGATTTAGAATGGAAATGGAATGTACAGATCAAGTCTTTTCCATGTGTATGATCGCGGAGAAGGGTTTGATCAAAAACCAAAAAGTTGTTTGTGCGTTCATGGACTTGGAAAAGGCGTATGACAAAGTGGACAGGGATGTGTTATGGCAAACACTGAACTCATTTAGGTTGAATGCTAGGTTGATACAGGCATTAAAGTCTCTTTATAAGAGTCCATATTGTGTAATATATAATAGTGCTTGTGTTAGGATCAATGGGGTCTACTCAGACTGGTTTGGCATCCACAAAGGTATCAGACAGGGCTGTGTAGCTTCCAGGTAGCTGTTCAACCAATTTATGAATCATTGTTTGGAAAATTTGAAAGTTGAAGAATACGGATTAAGAATGGATGAGCTAACCGTCAAATGCCTTTTGTACACCGATGATCAAGTTATATGTACGTCGTTGGCGGCCAAGTTGCAAATGATGGTTACGTTAATATACAGGTCATTAAAAGAAAGAGGTATGAAAGTGAACACAAGTTAGACGAAAATTATGGTTTTTGGAAAAGGGAAGAAAGTAAAATGATATGTGAAATAAGAATAGAAGGGGAGTTGATCGAGCAAGTAGATGAGTTTGTATATTTGGGATGCGTATTTAGCAGGGATGGGAAATATAATAAGGATATAGAACGACGAGTGAATGCAGGAAGTAGAGTAAATGGTGCTCTACGCTCTAATGTGGAAAGTCAGAATGTATCAAAAAAGGCATGTATGGCAATTAACAATGCTGTGTTAGTCCGTACTTTAAAGTATGCTGGTGAAAGTTGGGTGTGGCAAAAGAAGCACGAGAGTAGAATAAAAGCATTAGAAATGCGGTCATCAAGGAGTATGTTTGGGCTGAATCTGAATGATAGGGTGAGAAAATGTGTGATAAGAGAGGAGTGTGGTTTGCAAGATAATGTTCTGACCAAGATTAAAAACCCGGCCAAGAGCGTGTCGGGCCACGCTCAGTGTAGGGTTCCGTAGTTTCCCGTCCGTCACAATAAGTGTTCCCACTTATGAGTTTAAAGGTGGGTATCCATTATGTTCGCGCTCCAGCAGTGCTCCGCGTTCCTGCAACGGCTCCCGGTAGTGGGTACTGTTGTTTCCATCCAAGTTCAAAATCATTTTCCTAGAAAGTCCTTATAAAGTTCTACTTCTCAGATTTTTTTCATATTTTCTAAACTTATGGTTCAAAAGTTAGAGGGGGGGGGGGACACATTGTTTTTTACTTTTGGAGCGATTATTTCCGAAATTATTGACATTATCAAAAAATGATTTTAGTAAACCCCTATTCATTTTTAAATACCTTTCCAACAATATATCACACGTTAGGGTTGAAATTAAAAAAAAAATCACTTCCCACTTTACATATAGGGGGGCTACCCTAATAAAACATTTTTTTCCAATTTTTATTTTACCACTTTGTTGGCGTGATTGATACACATATTGGTACCAAATTTCAGATTTCTAGTGCTAACGGTCACAGAGATTAAGCAAGGATGGACAGAAGGACAGACAGACATGACGAAACTATAAGGGTTCCTAGTTGACTACGGAACCCTAAGGAATGCTTAAAGAGTGACAAAGCAAATTTATGTTGCAGAAGTGACAGCAGTCAGAAAGGGACGTCCTGGGCGAAAGGTTATCAACCATATTGGCGACATATTGAAAATGGGCCAAATTAGGAGTACCCTTAAGAGCATGTATGCGTAGGTATATGGATGTGGAGGAGGCGAGAGAGGTGTGTCAGGGTCGTGCCAAATGGAAATCTGTTGTCTCTGCCTACCCCTCTGGGTGACAGGCGTGAGTTTTATGTTATGAAAAAAGCTCTATAAGGCTATCCTATAGATTGCCTTGTGGGGGAATTTTGCCATAGTTGTTAGTAAGCAGGTTGGCAACCACAGTTTCCCTCTGTCGTCTCTTATGACACCCACAGATATTATTAAGCTGCGGATAATTGCTAACAGCAATTATTTAAAAAATGCTGATTGATAGATGGACTATTTTTATTTACTTAGTTTTTTAAATTGCAATACTGGGTTAACTATAATATACTTAACATGATATATAATAATTTAACAACTTCATTGTCCGCATAAAGGGCACAATAGTTAAACAGTTGAAATGCTCTTATATGACATTTTATTGTTATCTCATATATGGTATCTTATTTTACAGAAAAAGAGGAACTCGTGAGCTTGTGCGTGACATACGTAAACAGCACAGCGTATAAACGCCGCGGGCCGCGTACCGGTGCATTCAGCTCACTGAAGGGCTTCACCAACAACATCAATGACTTCCTGAACTCTGCATTTGACATACGTGCACCTCAGAACGAGCCACCTCCTGCTCGCAGTGAGATACTGCTCCTCTTGAGTTTGTTACCTCTTAGCTTCTATGTTAATGTTATTGTTGTAGATATTGGCTACATGATAAAGGAATTGCTACATAGCCCTTCTGGCCATTATGGGATGAATTCTTCTGATGGGGAGAAAGGCAATTGCCTTCTGGGAGTCTTTCTCGTTTCTATGCCAGTAAAAGAAGTGTAGGGCGACCTCTCACTAGATTCCTTATCCAATAATGATGATGATGAAATTACTAAAAAAATTACAGGTAATCTTGTAGATAATTGCTGCTAAATAAATCTAAAGTGGTCTGAGTATACTTTCATAATGCACATTCTTTATATATGAATTATGAAAATGACGAATTTGGTGGCCTTCCATACTTATTTATTTTGTGAGTCGTAAGTAAATGGATTGTATTAATCAAACTTGAAAAGCTAGGAAAATTATTATAAGGAGTTACAAAATATTACTATCTTTATGTACATGCATATTTCTATTTATAGATATTTCTATGTATAGTATGCTTTGGTGAATTACATCGCCCGAGTGTATGTGCAAGCACCAGTGCGCTCCCTATTCATTCACTCTCATAGTCTGATGAGACCGTAATCTGCCTGATCAGATCAGGCAAAAGGTCAATGGGTTTACATGCTTTTGGATGCACGGGGTTGAAACATCGCCAACTTCCTGACTCTGGGCTGCTACTAAAAATTTCTTGATACAAATACTCAATAACTGATTTTGACCCAATCTGGGATTCAAACCCGGGACCCCATCCATGATTAGCGATCTTGTTTACAATTACTAGACCAACGAGGCAGTAAGTCTGAGATAATATTTTAAACAGTACAAACATTGAATTTGACATAATGGATTAGATCTTGACCTGCTAATGATTATATATAAGAAAATATTGATATTATACATACTTTTCCTAATTTATGTAAACAAGGGATATACAAAGTTTTCTTTCAGGCTTCCATTTAAAATGAGCTAACATCAGATAGCTCTTTTAAATTACTTAGGAGGTTCTTTCAACCACTTTTGGTGTTTAAATCAACAAAGGCTTCTATAAATTAATTCTTAATCTTTGCGCGGGGGTGGTATCAAACTGGTACAAAAAATATATTTTACACTTCCGCATAGCGTCGCGCGGGCGTCGTAAGAGCAACAGAGGGAAACAAATCGGGACACGGGCAGCAGCGTCTCCCTGATAACAACTAAAAAAATTGGCAAATATCTCCTATGTGAGGCAGTTTATGGGGAGGCCTCATTGTAGACTTTAATAGGCTGTTACACTATCTTTTTTGTGTTAGTTTCAGTGAAAAAAATAGTTTGATAAGTCATCGATAAAATTTTGTTTACAGACAACTGCTTTAATTCCTCACATGTGCATACACCACCAAGTGGGCCGGGCCCTGGGGTCATCGATAGTGACCGACGCTTCACACCCACACCAGGTATTCTCCACATGTTTTTTTAATTTTTTTGTGCTATTATAATTAATTGTTGGTAAAATATGTTTGATGGCTACCGCTTGTTATCATAGTTGAGAGTAGTAATCAACAAAATACCCTTATATCTTATATAGATTATGCTATCTTATATTGTTTTCGATATAATAATAGAGAAGTCTTTTATCTAAATTCATTAACTTGACAACTACTTGTTATCATACAACATGTATTTAGTAAAAATATTATTCACTATCTACTAAGTAATTCAAGTAATTTGTTTTGACTTTAGACAGACAAATTGGATACTATTATAGATACTACAGATGTTATATAACATTTGTTTTTAAAAACAGAATTGAATATTTTTTATTCAATATAGATTATAACATAATACTTATTGAAAGTTTTTTTTTCCACTGGTTTAGTAAATTATACCTCTGTCTTGGTCTTGGAAAGAGTCAGCAAAACCCAGCGGGATTATTATTTTTGACATACAGGTTGCTGTAGTTTTTTTTTTATTTATACTTCAGGACAGTCATTTAAAATTGGGCAAAGTATTAATTTTGAATACTTGGTTGGGAAAAAAATAACATTTCAATGAAAAAAATTTTCGATTCTTTGTAATTTTTATTTGCTTTAAACATGGTAGTGCAAAGACGTTAACATAGTGGTATGTCCTCATGTTTGACTTATAATTGTCATGCAAATTTAAATGTAGTTACATTTTAGTCTACTTAGAGCTAAAAATAAGTTAATAGACTAAACAGACAACTAACGGTAAACATGACTTACAGACAGAATATTACGTGTAATCATTTATAAATTGTATAATATTTTATGTCAAATTATTCAAGTCATAAAATAAAGTAAACACAGAAAAGGTACAAACACAATTAAAATTCAAAAACCTCTTGGTCATCTAAGTATTCCTGGACTGAATAAAAACACCTAGTGAAAAGCCAGGAATTTAACTTTCTTTTAAACAATGTTAATGGCGGGGCTTTGAAACTTGTATGAAGCTTATTAATAAATTTTATAGCCATACAATAACTAGCTTCTTCTGTATAGTTGAAGTCTTATCTGTGATATATTAAATATAGCAGTATTTTATAGACTTGCCTATATATTATGTGATATATAGGCAAGTCTATAAAATACTGGTTAAGTCAAGAGTAAAAGGGTCTTACTCTGGCAAAGTGTCATATCGTTGGTATAGGATTTTTGAGAAAAACATCGGGAAGTGTAGGTACCATATGTTTGCGACGAATTGCTAACAAACTACTTCGTATTTTCTTGTATATTTTATGTTGTAACGGACGCATATTTGCGCCATCCATTATGAGTGAAGAATTTGAAGATAATCCTCTTTCGCCTACACACACACACACACACACAGACATATATGTGTGTGTGTGTGTTGTTGTCTATTGTTCAATGATGTCAATTTTAAATTTTACTTCAGAAAATATTAGACAAAAATATAATCCATTGCCGAAATGTATTGTAGAAGGAAAATTCATACTTTTCTATTTTAATGCGAAAATCTGTCCTTCAAAAATCCTTTGAAAATCTGTTTTCATGGCTTACTTGGGAGAAAAAGCTATGAAAGGAAATGCTAAGCCACTCAACTGATTTTGTCGATATGTGGTATTCAGATAGCTGAAAACATTAAAAAGCCTAGACCTACCTTTTATCCTCAAAATTTACTATAGAGAATGCGGTATGACCGACTTCCACGTGCACGAAACTAGTACTGATATAATTCTTGAAATTAGTATTTATTTATTATTGGGTGCCTTTAAAATGAATTGACCTATTTGTCTATGTTGTAAACAACATAGATTTAGAAATTTTATTGCATTGCAAATTGCAATTTGTGGATGTTTTAACATCAATCAATTTGCAATGCAATAAAATCGACTTCTGGGACACTATATATAATTTTACAATAATTCTGTACCTAAAATTATTTACACGAATTATAATAGAACTAGCATGGTAGCGAACATCCCATTATCAGGGGTTGTTGGTGTTAATCCTTAATATTATAATAACCCTTTTTGTACAGGTTTTTTTTACGTGGTAGAGCCATGCTGCAGCTATATTGTGGTTGCAGCACGAATGGGTCGGCTCGACCGGGGTAGGGCCACGCTCTCACAGAATACCAGCGTGAAATAGCAGCTTAATGCTGCTGTGTTTCGTATGGTAAGTGTAGAGAACCGGAGACCCTTTTTACTGGTAACGAGGCGTTCCATCTTAGTCCTCAGGGGTGACAGCGCATCTGCATATTGATACTTAATTGAAGATAAATGTAAATGCCTATGGGCCACAGCATGCACTTACCATCAGGTGGACTGTGTGCTCGTTTGTCACCTTTAATCTATAAAAATAATCGCCTTTTTGTACAGGTATCTTTAATTGAATTTTTAAACTTGTTGATTGACAAACTGAACATATTCTGGGACTTTGTTTTGTAACTGACATTACAACACTATATAAAAATAATAATTTCCTCCAGACCGAATTCCGGTCATATGGTGGTCAGTCTCCATGAACACTTCAAAAGCTATCTGCGCATGACAGAATTATAATGAGTGAGTGAGTGCACAAGCACAGGTGCGCTCTCAGTTTGATGGTCCACTATGATGGCAATCTGACACGACCGGAGAGAAATCAGACGCAGGACCGATGGCTTTACGTGCTTCAAGTTACAAGGAGAGCTGAAATACAGCCAATTTCCTGAATTTAGGCTGCTACTGCAATTTTGACAGAAAAATCTAATGACTAATTTTTAGCCAGACCTATGATTCAAACCCGGGCCCTTATGATCAGCAGTTACGCTGACGCTGATAGTCGTAAGTCCACCAATGATGCAGTCAGTCTAGACACTTACCATTGTATTATACGGCCGTATGTCTGCGAATCTATCACCCCATGTCGACCCGTGGGTACTGTAAGCTTTCGATTGCGATTCCAAGACACCTAAGGGACGAAATGTGGTGATTAATTCTCTTAAGCAGCCAACACATGGCAAACCAAAAATCAGTATCCAGTTTTTATAGGAATTGGGGAGACATGCGAGCACATAGATGCTAAAGCCCATAGCTTGTACTTGTTTAACTGCTTCGAAGGGTTCGAATCCCGGGTCGCACCAGCAAAAAATGAGCCATTATGTTTTTCTGTCTGGAAATTCTCAGTAGCAGCTCGGAGTCAGGAAATCGGCCATGTTTCACGCCCGGCTCGAAAAGCACATAAAGTCGTGGGTCCCACACCTTATCCTCTTCAACTTTGCGTCTGCGCTTGGGCACTATAATCCTGTCCTGAGCAGATGGATGGTTATCATTAATGCCGGTCGACATGACTGAAATTCGGTCTAAAGAACATTATTAGTCTATAGACACACAGCCCATTTTTAGCTGATATTCCATGCGAGCGTGGACCTTGCACGGTCAAGCAAACCCATTCGCGATGTAGCGTGGCTTTACCACGTACAAAGTCATCTCCGTCTAAGCACATCCTGAATGTTGATACTGATGATAGTTGACAGCTCAATGGCGCAGTGACTTAGCGTTGAGTCCGCGGGTTCGAATCCTGCACGGAACAAGTATTTTTATGGCCTACAAATAATTGTTCCAGGTCTGGATGTTTGTCCTTGTGAAATTTATGTATGTAAACTGTCCCCACGATACAGAAGAAAATCCTAGTGTGGAGGTAACGTTTTTAATAATGAAGAAAGAAAGATAAGAAAAGATTGATGATGTCGGTACTCGGTATATACAGGTGGCGAGCGCGATATCCGACCGCCGGTCCCCGAGCCAGCTGTATCTCGCAGCAGCTCGTCGGAGAGCGCGAGAGTGGACACGGCCGACTGCTTCGAGATCGAGGATCTGGATGATGCCGGCTGGGAATTCGTTACCACGCCAGCCGAACCATTGCCTAACGGTAACTATTTTATCCTTTTTATAGAGGAGAGTGAAACGAGCATGCTGTTTACCTGTTAAGAAAAGTGTGCATAATGGTTTCTAATATTTACGCAAACACTATACATTGAATAAAACTACTTTTATATTATAAGGTGACTTAAAACCACGTCAAGTCACGCTCGTGCGGGACTTAACTAGCCGATTATTGTACCGTATGTTTTACTTAAGCCACGCATAAAATTTATAACACTTTATAATTTTTAAAAGTTTAAAATATTATTGAAACATAATAATAAATACAAAACAATAGAACTTTAATTAGTAACATCCATTAGAATACTTTAAATTACGAACAAAATATATAAGTTGACTAAGAAATATAAAGAAATACTTGGTTAAACTTGGTTAACATTTAAATCTTTAGTACATTTTTAGCTTAAACTGTATTTTTTTATGTACAATAATTATTAAAAACACAATTACTATTACTACCATTTACCGTCACATTACAATTGCTAAAAAAATAAGACCGTTGTGTATTCACTGCCAACATCTGGAACATACAAAACTTCTGTATTATTCGATTCAAACTTAATGGCGGTTCGGAAGTTAGCTGCGAGTGAAGGTGCGCGCAGGTACAGTCAAGTTGACAAAAATTTAGGCTCAATTTAATTATTTTAATAACTGAAAGTGTTGAGTTTTAAGTTCTGTACATATAGTACATAAATGTTAGTTAGCAAGTATGAGGAGGGTTCAAGGAAGAAAAATACAGATGAATTAAGAACCTCATCCTTTTTTGAAGTCAGTTAAAAATAAAACAGATTTTATAAATAATATATAAAGTTTTTATTTTCATTTTAAGTTAAGGGCTGTATCTCTTCCATAAAAACGTCTTTGCTTGTGGAAGGAGCTTCCATGGAAACATCACTTCCTTCGTCTTCTCTGGAATCTGATTCCTCCTCAGACTCGGTATCTGATTCATCGTCGCTGACATGGATTATAAATTCGTCCGCCAATCTATCAACGACAACGTCACTTTTTTTGTACTCTTCCTCTATCTTGATCACTTTGTATCGTCCGCGACGCATATTTAAACAAAATAATAAAAGTACTTTCCCACAACCAACAACAGTCTAAAACTTAATGTGTGTAACACACAGATGAAAACAAAACAGTCAATAACAATAAAAACGTAACGGAACAAAAACAAACAAAAAAACGTAACAAAACAATTAACAAACAGTAACAAATTATGGGCTCAACTGTACGTAAGCAGGAGTGTACGTAACTCAAACACTAAAAGCAAACGCGTCGCGTGAGTGCGTATGAGACAGAGGGCGTGCGGCAGCGCGCGCGGGGATGTGCCCCGCCACCACGTCCCTCTACATCCCGCTGATACCCAAAAATTGTGTTCTGCGCATCGGAACGTACGATGTTCCGAGCCGCCATTAAGTTTGAACAAATGTATAAATCGAGTCTCGTGGCGCCTTTGGTCCCGTTTCATTAAATCTTTATATTGATGTTGTTACCGTCGTACTGAAACTTTTTGATTCTCTGTATTACGTATTATTGTTAGTAACAAAACTTCTCCTCTTGCTTCTCTGCCTTCCTTATTTAACAGAAACTTATTTATTCAATATGGATTATAAATAATACTTATTCAAAGTCACTTTTTTTTAATTTACCACTGGTTCGGATAAAAACCTCTGTCCTGGGAAAAACCAGGAGGAAACCCAGCGGGACTATTTTATTTTTTAAATAACAGCTTACAATCAGTAAGTACTCATTTAATATTCTACTATTTATTATATTTAATTAAATATAATAAATTGTAGAATTAATAAAATTATATTTAAACCACTAAGAAATAATAAAATTATATTTAAACCACTTGTACTATAAAATAATTTACGATACATTAATTTAAATAACCGATATAGTAACATACATATAGTGCACTCGCTTTGCTCAAGCGCTAACTTCACACGGTTCAGTAATTGGCTACTTAATTCCCTTGTATGGTAATGTACTATTACGGATTTTATCGCGTTTAATTTACTTTGATTCTAATCCCATGTCACTGGGGACCGAGGTGATTGACGTCCCAATGTCAGTATTAACCTGGAGGACCTTCAGCTTTTTAATTATTTAGTTACGGTCCGATTAACGCAGAATGAACTTACTGTATCTTGAAGTCTTGCAGTGGTATGCTTGGGGTTAGTTTTAATTTTATTAATTACAGGGTCCCAAGCAGGTGGTAGTACCCAGTCTCCTTCTCTATTGAAATTAGGATGTTTTTTTTAAATTTCTCACACGCGGGTTAATATTCACATCGAGATGTCAATTGCCTCAGTCTCCCGTAACCATAGGTGCAGGAAAGTTCCCGAAACGTCGGGAATTAAAATAAGTAAATTAAACGCGATAAAATCAGTAAAAGTAGTTTTGTTCAAAAAAGTGTGCTATTTTATTATATCAGCACCTGAGTACTGCGCTTGCGGAATGCTATGACGTAGACGATTCGTCTTCACGCTTCGTCCGAGTCAACAGTGTTTTTAACGTCTCCGTTTAAATCTTCTTGAAACCCTAGTAAATGTTTATTTTAATAATGAAATTTACATCAGTTTAAAGATAACAGTTTGAGCTCTCCGTTAGTGACGATTTAAATCTAAATTAAGTGAGTGATTGGTGAATAATAACAAGAAATAGTGCAAAGTTTCAAATATTCTTCGCAACGGCTAAGACGGCCGATTCAAGGACGCCCCGCCCGGTCGGTCGGTCACTAGCTACGGCGTGCTTTTTCCTACAACAAGCGTTGCTGCATCTTTCTATCTCTGTCAGTCGCTGCTAGCTGCTGCCACTTCGACTGTCTGCATTGTTTGTTTACGCGTGAGTCACTAAGCTTTAATTGCTTTATAAGGCTAAATCAGCTGTTTTGCTTTGTAGATAAAATTAAGTTTTTACAATTAGCAGTATGCTTAAATGCGGAGCTTGCGGTAAATTCCTGTCAAAAGCGGACAGTATTCGTTGTAATTGTTCCGCTGCTTTCCACAAGGCATGTGTAGGGATTCCAGAGACTTCTTCTGTAAAGGGCGCGTGGGTTTGTCCCAGTTGTAAAATTAAAAAACCTAGAGAGGACAACACTTCTACTCCTGTGAAGGGACTGGCTGATACATACCAAAGTACCCCTAATAGTACGAATAATTCTGCGGACAATACCACAGAGGAACTTAAGGTTGATCTGGTCCTAGAAATTAGATCAGAGCTCAAAGCCATTAGAGAGGAGGTTCACGAGTGTCGCCTAGAAATATCGGAGTTCAAGGCCACACTTAGTGCGTTTGAGATAAGAATGAGTGAAATAGAAACCAGGATCTCTGCTCTGGAGAACAAGAACTCCCAAATAGCATCCTCGTCAAACACTAGCGCACTCGAGGATACTATCACCGAGCTGAAAATTCAACTTAATAACAGGGACCAGGAGCTCCTCTCCAATGACTTTGAAATATCCGGCATAACTGAGCTTGGAGGAGAAAATCTTATGTCAACAGTTACAGTTCTATCTACGAAGCTGGGAATAACTTTAGACAAAAGAGACATTGTTAACGTGGAACGTGTTGGCTTAGCACGTCGCAATAGGGTGGAGGGGAGTACTTGCGACGACGATCTCAGCTCAATGCGTACTAGAGGTGGGTCGTCGACGTAATTTTCGTCAACGAAACTAGACCGTCTATTGCCGTCCATCGACTAGGTGATCAACTAGTTGAATTCGTCGACTAGTTAACGCGATAACGGCAGACGTTCAATCGATTAAAGCGCGGTGTCTACGGGCGCAACGCAACGACGACGGTGTCTTAACTAGTTTTGTCAACTATTCGACAGTTGAATGAACGGCAAAGTTAGTTAAAATTCAAAGAAATTTGATTTGAGCACAAAGCACTCTGACTGGTGTATAAATACCTACTATCGAATTTTACAATCAATCGATTTAAACTTCCCTTCGTACTTTTCCAGGCTTAGGACTAGTGAATACGTTTATAAAAGATTTTACTACTATCGTATTTCAGGCGTATTTAGAAGATCAACTGATTTTATGTACATATTTAATTATTTACATTTTTTATTTACATATTTTTATGGATAGGTGTTAAAGGAATATTTTTATTTGCTTTTTTCTTTGTTTTCGTTTTTTATTAATGTATGTACAGAAGAATTATGTAAATTATTTTATAAATGAATAAAAAAACCTCTCCTTTTTTAAATCTCTCCTCAGGTGTACGTTTAGGACATAATTTGCTCAACTTTGCTTGTCGTTAGTCACGTTCGCCTTTCATTAAAATTATAAGAGCTGCTTTAGAAAACATCCGTTCGCAAGGAACAGATGTTGCTACAATGTTACAATGGATTACAAATATTTTTTTTAATTTGGGTGGACGTACGTATTGGTGTTTTCCCCACCATTCAAGGGGACACGCCAAATGTCCCCTCTGGTCCTTTCTTGGAAGAATTTCTTTAGCTTTGACCTTGCGACGCGAGTCGACACAATAATTTCAAATTTATAAACAACGGCAACGTTTAGGCACGGTAATATTATCTATTTAGGTAAACAATAGTCCGCCAGACCGTCGACATACTCTTTCACGCAATATCAGAATGCTCTTGCCTTTTCACTCAAACAATTCTATTAAAAAAGAAATATTAACTCCTATTTAATATACTTAAGGTTTAAATTGGTTTGTACAATGATACTAATTCAGCGAACGCATGCACTTATATTAACCGGGTATGTTTACGGCGTCGTCGTCGCATTGTTAGTAGATAAGAACGCTGTGGACTCTCAGTTTAGCCGTCTATGAATTCGACTAGTTAACGAATGAACTGTAGACCGTCGAAGCGTCGATTGAACGTAGACAGTCTATTTAAACCGTTCGTTGATTCAACGCCCATTACTAATGCGTACGCGCATTATAGCAGTGCGGTTCGCACGCCGAGCGACGAGGGACGAGTGGCTGCGCGCAGCTCGCGTGCGCCGCAACCTCTCCACAAAAGACATCGATGTGACTGGCAAGCCGAGTAGCATATTATATATTAATGAACGACTCACGCGAGCTAATCGACACCTCTTTTTCCTTGCACGTCAAGAGGGCAAAAAACGCGATTGGAAATATGTCTGGTCGAAAGATGGAAGAATACTGGTTCGAAAAGACAGTGGTGAGAGGGCGTTTCATATCCGTAGTGAAAAGGACCTTTCTAAAATTTTTTAGTCGATCGTAGTTTGTATCGATCGTACCCCATCTTTTTCTTTATACTGTATATAAACATGTATTTTTACTGGTACCTTATTTATCTGTGTCTCAAATTTCTTCCAAGAATATTATCTTACCTTGTATATGATAATTTATACCCCACTGTAAAACAAATAAATTTTTATTTTTTAGATATGCCTATAGGTCATCTTCTGGTAACTTATGTTATATTTATGAAAATAGCCTATGGTTATGAACGTCTGTGCACTGCAGGAGCAATCTTCAGTTTAAGAGTGTCCGTGAATTCTATTAATATATGTTTTGTTATATCTATATACCATATTATAAATATGTTATTTAATGTACTTAATTTATATTTCAAAGTATTAAGTCTTTACTCGTATCTCATAATGTTTACAATTTTAATTTATTGCAATAATATAAGCGGAATGAAAAAATGTTTTCCGCATCATACCGTATCAGGGTGTTATAAGCTAGTGTTTTGCCATGTTTTTATTTGTAGGCTTATTATTTTGCTCCATGGCTCGTAAAAACAATTTAACGTTAAAATTGGCTTTTCATAACGCTGGGTCACTGGGTACCAATCATGACGATTTTATATCACTGTTTTCCATGCACCACATTGATATCATGGCCGTGAATGAGACTTGGCTGCGGCGGGGTGAGGAGGGCCGTGCGCCCGCGGTTCCTGGGTACCGGTTACGTCACACGCCGCGCCCGTTAAATGTACGTGCGGGTCGTGGTGGAGGAGTGGGTTTTTACGTGCGAAGAGGACTAAATGCACGTACGTGTGTTTTGACTGTGGATCTTAAACCTGAAAATATTGAACAAATGTGGCTAATACTTAACATCCGAGGGAAAAAAATTGCTATAGGCACAGCCTATCGGCCTCCATGGCAAGACCTGGATCTGTTCCTGGATGCCGTAGCCAGCTCAATAGGTGCCTTGGGGGACAATGACCACTTTATACTCATGGGTGACTTTAACGTCAATTTGCTAAATGAATCTGAAGTAAAAACAAAAAAAATTATCGATTGTCTATCGTGTTTGGGACTAAATCAGCTGGTTACTTCTCCTACTCATTTCACTAGCATATCCGAAACATTGATAGATCTAGTTTGCTCCGACTTAGAATCGAAGCGTATGTCTGTATTTACGCCTGGTAATTTATATGGACATGCAATCATTGTTTGTGAATTTCATATCATAAAGGACAAGCCAACGCCTCAATTGGTGCAATACAGACCGCTAGATAATATATGTTTAGATACGTTTAATTTTGATATATCTAACTTGAACTTCAAAAATTTGTTTTCTTGTTCTGTAAATGAAATAGTTGATATCTTTAACCGCAACATTTTATTCCTGTTCGATGTGCATGCACCCATTAGGAAGAGTGTTTTAAAGGAGCCTTCCCCTCCGTAGTTTACAGATAATATTAGGTTTATGATGAAAATTCGTGATGATGCCTTGGCTAAGTACCGTAAAAATAAGTCGGTATCCAGTAGAGAGTACTACAAGCAGCTTAAATCTCTAGTGATAAAATCATTACATAATGAAAAAGCCGCATACTTTTGCCACAGCATTAATAACAAAATTAATAATCCAAAAACGCTTTGGAAAAATCTGAAAAGGACAATATTACCTCCAAAACAGACCGTAGAATTGCCTCCACACTTTAATGACGCAAATGAAATTAACAATTACTTTTTGGACGTGCCAGGAGAACCACAAGCTTCACTGTCTTATCTAACCTACTTTGAATTTCACAGGTTCGGCGATGCAACATTCACTATATCATCAGTCAGTCAGAACGATATTTTACGCGTAATTCTCAGCTTAAAATCAAATGCAATAGGAATTGACAATTTATCATTAAAATGATAATCATGACATTACCTAACTCTTTAGAGATCATACATACAATCACTAATAAGTCAATCTTAACCTCTGCGTTCCCTGACCTTTGGAAAATAGCTATTGTTCGACCGCTCCCTAAGAACAATAACCCCTTGAGCTTAAAAGATATACGCCATATTAGCATTTTACCATGTCTATCAAAAGTATTAGAAAAGATTGTCTGCCAGCAGCTTACGGAATATCTTGAGCATAAGAACATTCTTCCTCAGTTGCAGTCTGGGTTTCGTAAGAGACGTAGTACTACTACAGCTCTGATTGATGTAGTGGATAATATCCTGTCAGCCCAGAACGAGGGCATGTGCACCCTACTGGTGTTATTAGATTACTCGAGTGCCTTCGATGCCATAAATATACCTTTATTACTCTCCAAAATGAGCTTTTATGGTTTCGGACGTAGCACGCTGTCCTGGTTCAATAGTTAGGTTTAAAGAATTTATTCTCACAAAAAGATTACATAATCCACTTACATGAGAACAATAATATAAACTTAATCTAGGTAACGGTCACCGTATTCACAGTTCCATCGAACACTCTCCGAAATTACAAGTCAGTAGCTTTCAAGAATGTAGTTGTGCAATTGAGACTTGAACTTGTTAAAGGAATCTATATTTTTAATATGAGAAGGTAGGCTGTTATAAAAGTGTGCTCCCTCAAAGGTAATATTTTTTTTCCCTAATTTGGTACGTGTCTTTGGCAATACGAGCAAGCTAGGTCGACGAAGACTGCGTTTGGATATTTGTGACTTTTTGGTAAAGGACAAACTAGTTTGGATGTTTTTACTCATGATCTTCCTAATTAGAATGCAAGTGCTATATATATAAAGTTGTCGGATGTTCATTATTTTTGTGTCATCAAAAATTTTACGAGTCGATGTTAAGTATGGGTAGGAGAAAAGTATTTTTATTGCTTTATTTTGAGCTCTTTGTAGTTCCTGCAATTTCGTTTTGGCGGCACTGCCCCATATTTCTATTAAATATAATATATGAGATTTGATAAGTGAATTGTAAATATTGAAACGTAGTTTCCTAGGTATACATTGATTTATGTTACAGAGTGAACCCGTTAGCGACGATAATTTGCTTTTTATATATTCTATCTGTTTGTTCCATGTTAAATTACTATCCATTCTCAGACCAAGATATTTTTCACAAGTTTTTTGTTCGAGTGGAATGTTGTCAATTGTTAAAGGAGCATGCGGGGGAATTATTTTATTTTTCGACTTGTAGATAATATAGCATGTTTTTGAGATGTTGATTGTTAACAGGTTGGACTGAAACCATTCAAACAACATGTTAAGGTCTTCTTGAGCTTTTGAGATGATTTCGTCCATATTAGTACCGAAATAGAATAGGCATGTATCGTCCGCGTACAAAGTTAAATGGCCGTGTAGTCTTAAATCCGTTATATTGTTAACATAGATAAGGAAAAGAAGCGGTCCCAATATGGACCCTTGTGGGACACCATATGTAATGGGTTGGGTATTGCTTTGGTTATTACCTATTTTGACTATCTGTACTCTATTTGCTAGGTACGACTCAAACATTTTAAGGGCACTACCTTTGATACCAATGTGCTCTAACTTTTTTAAAAGTAACTGGTGACTTACGGTATCAAAGGCTTTTTTCAGGTCGATGTAAATGCCTAGAACATTCCTTTTCTTATCCAGGTTTTCTTTAATTTTTGTTGTTAAATCTACTATTGCCGCAGTTGTATTGCTTTTTGACCGAAAACCGTACTGACGTGGAGATATAAAGTTAAATGAATCCAGGTAACTTGATAATCGGTTATGTATTACTTTTTCTAGGATTTTCGACAATATTGGTAGTACAGAAATAGGACGATAGTTTCCTGGGTCAGTTGTGGGCCCGGATTTGTAAATTGGTGTTACTTTTGCAACCTTCAAAGTATCGGGAAATTCGCCGTCAGTCATAAGTTTGTTTATTGAATGTGCCAGGCCTTCAGAGATTAGATCTTGTAAACATTTTAGGACTTTTGTGCTGATTTTGTCTATTCCGCTACTAGTATTGGGATTTAGGTTGTGAATTATTTTATTTATTTCATTTGCATTACATGGGGTAAAGGCAGACAGTTTATGATCGTTTATTTTTTGTTGTATGAAATCAACATGTTGCCGAAGCTGTCAAAAATTGCTTCTACCGGCTCAAAGTGTTATATAAAATTAGGCCGTATTTGTCGGAGGAATTGCGTGTACAGCTGGTGGAGACGTTAGTCTTATCCAAGCTTAATTATGCTGATGCTGTGTACGGTCCACGACTACTGGCCAGAACGGAGCGGCTTGTACAGCGCGTTCAAAACGCTTGCGCCCGTTTTTGTTTCACAGTTCCTTTTCGGGGGCACGTCACTCCGTTTTTTAATGATCACGCAATGCTTAAAATGATGTCGAGACAGAAATTGCATCTGGCGTGCTTGCTTTTTGGCGTAAAACTTCAAGAACCATCTTACTTGTATAACAAACTTGGCTGGGTTGCTACAAGGAGGCAATGTGATAGAAGACAGTGCTCGCAGCAACTTTCGGTACAAAAGCACAAATCGGCATCTTTCAAGGGAGCATTTCGCTATGCAGCCTCGAAAATATGGAATAACATACCACCACCTCTAAGGCAGCTAAGCTCTATAACTACCTTTAAAAGTCACCTAAAACTGTACTTGTTAAATGCACAAAAAGACCTAGGCATGGTTAACACTAATGCTAACATGTCCTATATCTGATAGTTATTCGAGATTTTATGTTCTACATTTTATTTTTATTTATTTCATTGTTTATTTTTTTTGCTGATGTCATTATGTTGTTATAGTTTCACGCGCAGTATCTTGCTAATAATAAAGTATTTAATTTGATCCTGTCATCAATAAAATATGTATTATGTACATATTTTATTAATAGTTTATTATGTAAGTAATTATATATGTTTTTTTCATAGAGTTCACGTATACTGATTGTTCTTGCGGAGGTACACGGTAACTGGTTTCGGAGGTGAAGACGAATGCAATCCAGGGGGCCAATAGAAAATCAGCGTTAGGTTTCCAACCTGTAGGTCTACTCTAATTCAACGAAAAACGAAATTTCGATCGAAATTTCGCTCAATTCCTACCATGGTTCCATTCGATTCGAAACTTCGTTGAAACGAAATTAGTTTGACGTTTAAATTCTCTAAGCTTACTCTATTGCACTAAAGTTACGAACGAAAATTGAAGTTTGACAGATACTTGTTCGTAATTTTAACCTCAAATTGACGAAACTAAAAGTGTTTTTTTTTCGTTTTGGTCGATTTTGTTAAAAATTTAACTAAAATGGCTACGAGACAGCTTTTAATCGCGGCTGCTTTCCGTGAAGAACGATTGGAGCGTAGAAGGAACCGGCGCCGCCTGCGTAATCAATTAAATATTTCAAATATTCCCGATCTAGTTTGTCGGAAATTACAGACTCAGTCGGGAATTATTCGAGGAGTTGTGCCAGGACATAGTGCCTTTATTGCCTCCAAAGGGAAGACGACATGGAATCGAGCCCACACTTAAAGTAAGTTTAAATTGTTTAAACACTCCCTTCTCTTTAATTTTTCATTTTACTGTTCATAAGCCTCAATCTGTGTTAATGTATTTCAGATACTTACTGCTTTGAATTTTTATGCCCGAGGAAGTTACCAGGGGTCAGTGGGACAAAATATGGATGGGCCCATGGCACAACAGACAGTGTCCCGTTGTTTACAAGAGGTAACAACTGCACTTAATGCACCCCACATACTAAGGAAGCACATAAGATTCCCACAAAATAGGAATGAAAGGAATCTTATTAAGCGGAAGTAAGTACTTACCTTCCTATCTAGTATTGACCGTTAAACTTATTAACATGTGAAATACCTAGTAATTAAAATATTATTCTGTTATTTTAAATGAACAATTTACATAAAAAGTGTGCCAAGACTAGGCAAATAAGTCATGCAAAAACAAATATAATTTTATTGCACAATTTACTATTGTATCCTTATTGTAGATTTTATGATAAATATGGGCTACCCGCTGTGGTGGGGTGCATTGATTGTTCACATGTAGCCATAGTGAGGCCTTCGGAGCATGAGGAACAATATTTTAATCGAAAACATTTTCATTCGATTAATACTCAAGTTGTAAGTTTATGAACAATATTTTAATGTTTTTATTATGACATTCACTATTTTATTACTTACATTTTATCCTATTTTACATTGATGGAAATTCTTTTTCAGATATGTGACAGTGATTTATTAATTACAAATGTTGATGCTTCATATGGTGGAGCAACTCACGACGCTTATATTTGGAGGGAATGTGAGATAAGAAACCACCTGGAGGGTCTCCAGGATGAAACAGTTTATCTATTAGGCATGTTTTGATTTATAGTTTTGATATTCATTATGTATAAGTAATGTGATGATGCAATTTACACTAATATTACATTTTTAAATTTTTAGGTGATTCTGGTTATGCTCTAAGGGAGTATATGATGACACCTGTACATAATGCTGTTGAGAACTCTCCAGAGGGAAGGTACAATTACCTCCAAAAACGTGCACGCTGCACCATAGAACGCACATTTGGTGTATTGAAGGGTCGATGGAGATGTCTTTTGGCAGCTAGGGAACTCCATTACTGCCCAGAAACAGCAGGTAAAATTATATTAGCCTGCTGTGTTTTACACAACATGTGTATAAGGGCTGGTATTGAAGGTCCCGAGTTGACTGAAGAGGAACACCAATCGGAGAGAACCAGGCAGGTTCCCTTTGAAACAGCCGCATCTTCTACTCAAGCTCTACAGGCAGGTCGAAGGGCAAGGAATTCATTAATACAAATGTTAGAAAGGAACCGGTAAGATAAACTCAAACCAAACAATTGTGCAAGTAGATTAAAATAAACTCAATTACAAACTTTTTTTTGTTTTAGGAGATAATCATCATCATCATCATATCAGCCACATTTAAGCCGTTTATTTGTGATTAAGTAACAATCAAAATCCATACTTTCTCATTTATAATATTATAGGATTAGGAATTAATATTACTGAAACATTAAAAAAAACGCATTGCTTACAATTATAACAAAATAAGAAGAAGTGTATGTTTTAGGTAAGAAGTGAGTGCCATCACTTCTTACCTAAAACATACACTTCTTCTTATTTTGTTATAATTGTAAGCAATGCGTTTTTTTTAATGTTAACTTTTATGTCTAATGAATTTAGTTAATATTGCATATTGTACAACATTATCTATTTGGGTATGAATTTTCGAGTAGGTACCTAGTAGACAGTGATTTCTCAACTAGTTGAAAGTTATTTGCTCTTACCTATCTGATGTGTAGATAATTAATTTCAATACCTACCCATTGTATGTAAACTTTTGTTAATTTTTGTGATGGAAAATTACATTACCTTAAAGGTCATTTTACAAATTTGATGACTCTGTATGAAATATACAAGGAGAAAAAAATCAGCCCTTAACGAGTTTCTTGCCGGTTCTTCTCGTTACAAGGTCTCCCGCTTAGGGTTTGAGAACCGATGGCGTAGCTTCTTTGACATTCACAAGTGCTTGTAACAGCCTAGATTAAAATATTTTTAGGCATAAAATTAGTTCTGTTTTATTTTTTCACCTACTTATCATTATCCTACCTACCTAGATGTTCATAAAATGGCAACAATTATTTACTTAATCTTTACCTATGACATTGCAGATATTTTGTCACATACAGAGAAAATAATAACTTCTATGATTTTAAATACTTAACAGTATCTTTATATTATATCGAATTATGGCCATGATAATCAACTATCAGTAATAATAAAGTTCTTATTTTAGCTTTCTAAATCTGAAAGTACAAATAGTCTCAAAAATAGTAAAAAGAAACAATAGTATTCTAAAATAAATTTATTTAAAACCTAACGCCTATTTTGCCTTAAAAACTCTAAATAATCTCGCCCTATGTCATGCTACTCTTCCAAGGCAGCCCTGATGCCTGCGAGCTCGGTGTTCCTCACTGTCTCTCTCTGCACGTCCATCTTCATACTGGTACAATCTGCTTCTGACATCGGAGCCAGCAGCAGATCGTATTCTTCTGGGAAGTGCAGATTGTGAGGCTGCAAAACAACATTCCAATATGTTACATTGCAGTAAATACTTAATCAATAAGTATATTTTTCGTGACAAACAATATTTTTCTTGTAATTTTAATCTCGACTGTAGTTTAGTGGTAAGACCTTCATGTATCAAATACATCCATACATACCTTGTGTATCAATTTCGATCGAAATTTCGTTTTTCGTTGAAATAGAGTAGACCTGCTGGCTTTCTTTGCTTGGGTCGGCGTACTCCTCAACTTCTACATGCAAGTCCAGGCTCTGCTGCTGCAGTTGGCTTCCTTGACTGTAGGTTGATGGTCTGGATTCATTCGTCTGAAATGAATATAAAAGATTGAATGCTTAATGTTTAAGTGAAGTATTAATTTTTAATGTCTACCACAATACAAATTGTATTGTATTTTTACCTTATGGGTTAAAAAAAGTAGCATACTCACATAGAAAAATAATTTTGTAAATAAAAATCATATATCATTAAGATAAATATTTGAACATATCAAAGTTTAGAAATAGGGAAATCAAAGAATGATGAGGTACTTACTTCAGTGAAAGCTGGCACTCTGGCTCCAATTTGGCGGTCACCGAACCCATCTCCCATTATGGATAAGACTTTTAATTCCGAATGGGAGAGTTGGGGTGCCACCGATGGACCACCTCCAGTCATTGAAGCCCACCTCTGGGAATCAGCAGCGGCTTTTTGGCCAGATGTTTTCTATCAAACCATACCTATCCAAAATAAAAGTAAATATTAAATCTTTGTCACTCACTTTTCACTGATAAATAGCTTAAGCATTTAATTATATTACTACGAATTACCTTTTGCCACTGCTGAACTGCCTTTGTGCAACCGCTCATGGAATTGAGCGTATTGCACAATTCATCCCACAGCCTCTTCGCCTGGACTTTTCCTTCTAGACTCCTCAATGTCCCGCAAGCAAGATCCCTATGCTCGTCCAGGAAATTGAGGAGTGCATCAATTTGTTCAGGAGTAGCCGAACCCGTATGTGGAGCCATTATTTTACACTGAAAGATGAGATGAAAATAAATTATAGGTACCTTTTATTACAAAAAAATATGTTATGGAAGTATTATAAGTGCAAAACAATTAACATTACTTACACTCTTTCTGAATATAAAACCAAATTAAACAAAATAGAAGTCTTTGTGGACCAAAGGACGCCCATATGAAGACTGCGACTTGAAATTGAAACTTTGTCAGGGAATGTGTATCGCATTTGCAAAGTAGGCAAAGAAAAAAACAAAACATATTAATAACTCTTCACTTGAGCACACAGGAAATAATCTCTACCTACGTCTTACACTTGAGCTTGAGAAACAAACTTATAATAAAACTATTCAAACTTTCAAAGAATGCAAACAAAAAATCCACAAGTGATGACTGACAGCATTGTGATAATACGGATAAGTTTGGTTGTTATACGATACTATAAACACCGTTTGTTATTATTGTACACCTTAACTTAGTCGGTTAACGGTCATTGAAATGGTTATTTTAGTGTCACTGTGATTTTCTTCGAAAACTTGTATATTTATTGCTTAAGTAAGATTTTCTGGTATAATATGCATAAAAGACCACGATTATTTTAATAAATTCGTAAAATACATAACATTGTTCGTTCCATTCGTTCACGAAAATTGTCTATGGACTCGAACTTTGCGTGCGCGTCCGAAAATGATATAGAGTAGGGTCAGACACGAAACTTCGTTTAAATTTCGTTCGATAACGAAGTTTCGTTTCGGAGATAGAGAGTAGGCCTGCTGACATCATACTGAATTGGTTCCTATCTTTTGGCATCACCCTGAGGCACTAGTTTTAAGAATATATATTATGTATAATAGGTTTTCCTAATTTTAACTAATTGTAAAAATAAATTGTGAAAAATTGTAACTAATTTTAACTGGCTTTTTGGTTGTTCATAAATTTTAACTTTTTTTTTTGTTTTGATTGTTTCTGTGTTCTTGTGCCTTGTGTGTGTCAAAAATAAATATTTTTTCTTTCTTTCTTTTTTCTAGAAGCAAGTCTTTTTACTATAGTATAAGGGTGACATGCGAGCACACTGTCAATCTGACGGTAAGTGGATGCTGTGGCACGTAGTGCAGATGCGTCGTCGCCTCTGAGGAGAGACGGAATGCTTCACAGTCTGTAACAATTGGCTTTGCCCGATCGGAAGAACAAAATATATGGAAATTTTCAAAAAGTCTGGAAAAATATAAAGTTCATTTTTTTAAATTATCAGACTACAAAAATATAATATAATTTTTAGGTTGCCACGTGTATTTGGCATTGGACTTTAGTACAGTGCACCAATTTGGATTCTTTAGTAGTATTCACAAAATATTTGAAACTCAAACAGTTTACTTCAAAGCTCAGTCTATTTGCTAACTCAGCTTTGGTTGAATCAAAGGACATACGTTTTCTTTCCGAGGAGCTGTTTGTCTGGAGATTTTAAGTTTTGTCGGGAGTCTGGAGATCATTTAAAATGTCGGGAGAATCCAAATGAATCCCGAGCATCTGGCAACCCTAGTAACAATACTGACTCTCTATACTCTTCAGACTAAAACGGTGCCCCGTCAAAACAGCCCCGACAAAACAGCCCCCGACAAAACAGCCCAAGTCAAAATAAATACCATACATATCTATAGAATTTATAACTATACTTATACCGTGTATCTACTTCAGTTGGCGATATATGGGAAACTTTTCTATTGTGAGTTTTAGCAAGAAATTATTGAAAAAATTGTAAGTGGTGTAAAACGAATGTTAATACTTTACGTGACTTTTTTGGTTCATTTTATGTATTTTTTGTTTTCAACAAAACTATTGCATCGTCTACATACTATACTATAAAACTATAAAATTATATTATAATGTATATTTACAAACAAAATTCTACAAACTATATTCGTCAAAGGTTATTAATTACAAAGGTTTTACACACAAAGGTATTATTAATAATTATTATAAAATAAAAATAAAGGAAGTTATATAATAATATATCAATTTATAATGTCAGATTGTTGGAAATTCCACGGAGATACGGTAAAAGGTCGTCGTTGTTATAATTTCCCATAAGAGTTTCCAATCGACGATTAAGTTGCACATACTTCTTTTTGGAAGCTTCGGGATTTCTGGAGCCGGCTCGAAAACGTTCCAACTCTATTTCTACCCGGTCTTGTTCCTTCCTGAAGTGGTCTATTAATTTGAAAATACATGGATGGTGACAGTCAACGGTGTGTTGGAAAGCATGATGCCATCCTTCTACAGAGTTGTTTGTACGCGGAAGACCCTGGTGCACTCTATCATGAACATTCCATACATGAATAGGAAATTTTGGATCTGCTCTCCGATTTCTTCTTTGCCGTCCTATATAAGTATCTTCCCAGTAATCGATGACTGCATCAATTTCTCGTGGACAGCTTTCGGTTAGCTCCTCAAAAGCAGCGATTACGTCGCCCTCTTGGACAAAAGATAACGCTAGTAACATTTTCAAATGCATTCTCACATTTTCGTCATTGCGATATTCTTCTACAAGATGTAGCTCTTGGATTTTCTTCCATAAACACTGCCCTAAGTGGAATAAACAACTCATCACCTGAACACCATGAAATACCTGGCAAACTGCATTTTGGATCGCTTTCTCGCAGTCGGATAAGCAGTTTATTGGATTTAAAGTGGGTTTCAACTCCATCAATTTTTGAAACACTCGAACATATGTTTCTTCTCGTTTATCCTGTAGAAGCACGTAAATCAACGGAATAGAACGGTTATCTACCAATGCATGAATGGTTAATACTTGTAAAAATAATTGTGGGGCTACTTTAAAGGTTCCATCTACGTGCCAGTGCTCCTCTAAAACTTCCAAATTTTCTTTAGTACCAAACATGAAGATGCGATGAGGATCATTCTGTCCAGAATCCCATAACAAGAAATTTAGATTTCTTGAAGTGACTTGTAGTGCAACAGGAATATTAATATCGGCAACAGAGCCTGGGTTTGAGCACGACACTTCACGCCTTTGCCGAATACACTCAACAGTTCTCTGAGATGCATTGTACGATGGCAAATGGACTGATGCTTCCAAATTTATCCCTCTTGTCGATCCTTGAATCAACTGCCTTGGTTTCTCAAGGGTGTCCGCTGCTCGCCTTTTCATCTTAGACACAGATTTTTTTGCTTCATTTTTAGCTGGATCTGGGGCATGACTGTGTCGAGTCACATTTACCACGACATTTTCCAATGACACTTTGACACGTCCTCGGCAAGGTGTCTCGGCGCATCTCCATGATACACTGCCATCGGTATTAGTTCTCGCCTTACGATACCGGTACCCATCGCTCAACAGTAAATCTTTGCCTTTCTGCGATTGAATAAGTTCCATGATCTTCACCAGACAAAATTCTACAAGACTATAGTTATTTTGTGTGTCCCGATGTTCTTATATATTACTTTATCCCCCCTTCTTGGAACCTACTCATAATAGGTATAGTCCGTTCATCGGTTTAAGAAACTAACTTTTCTTTTACGGGGGATTATCCCCTTACCTGGTGCTGCAATTATAGAATAATTAAAAATAAGTAATTTATTAACACTTCCCATGTATTTCTAGATGACCCATACTCGTTCAATAGCAATAAGAGGATTATCGCCGCAAGAGGTACAATAGGTATTGTAAACACATTACAAATTACTTTCTTAAAGCGATGAACGGACTATAAGTTATTATAACATTTATTCAAATCTGCTAATCGGCCGAAACGTAAATCGCCCCTTCTTGGAACCTACTCATAATAGGTAAGTTAATTAAATTGAAAGCTGAATATAAAATTCCACAATATATTCACAGAAATAATTATTATTATTATATTATATTTTCATTATGTAATATACTCTGAAGATAAAAAGCACGATTATCAATGCAACTAGCAAAGTAATAATATACTACCTACAACGATCATATTTCGTAAATTACTTACTTAGTTTTATAATTATTTATTTATTATTATACTTTTATGTTTTGTCTGTTTGTTGTTTGTCTGTTTTGTCGGGGGCTGTTTTGTCGGGGCTATTCTGTCCGGGGCTGTTATGTCGGGGAACCGACTAAAACACAGCAGTGCAAGGGTTTCTATTTGGCGGTAGGTAAAAGGGTAAGATCTCTGACTCCTAGACAGAAGAAAGAGGTCTATCACCAATACTATTACATTATTAAAATATATCTATTCAGGGAAGAAATGTTTTAGCCTTAAATTTTTATGTAATTGTATAGTCTTAATAATTAAAACGCTGTGTAGTTTGGGTGTAAGAATATCCCCTATATTGTGCCTCATCATATTGTGCCTCACACCACTCCCGCGGGGTGAGAGGCGCGGTGGTGAACTGAAACAAGAAATATGTAGCAGCATCTTCCTGATAACAAGTCAAAATAATTAAAAAACTGCAGTTTGTGGCAACCATGCTATACTTCAGCTGTGGACTTTTATATGCTCTAAAGACCGATTTACACTTCGACAAGTACAGTAGCGAGTTAGCTCGTGAACCTGACGAGTTAAGTAGAAATCTCGTTGAACGGCAATCAGCGAGTTAAGTAGCAAGTTAACAATCAAATTGAACGGGATAGCTGGCCGGTCTATTTTTCAACGAGTTAAGTGCGAAGTGCTGCCCTCCCGCGCGTTTCCCGCCACTTGTAACTAAAATCGCCGTTCGTGTAAACGACCGAGTTCAGTGCATAAGTTGACAGGACGCAATGCGTTCGACCTTCAAAATATAAAATTGTACTGTTTCTTTAACTAAACTCGCCACGAAGACATTTGAACGCTACTGTTCACTTAACCGTTTACTGTCAACTGCCCTGTAACTAAACTCGCTACTGTACTTGTCGAAGTGTAAATCGGCTAAAATGGATGATTGGATTGATGAATAATTGAGTGTAGAGTGGCTCTCTACTGGAGTGACTATCTATCAAGAGATGCAGAAAGTTGATGGATGCGGGTTGCTCAGGACCATACATAAAGTATGGCATTCCCTGGGAGTGACCTATGTCCTGCTGTGAGATTGTAATGGGATGTAATGATCATGACGATGATGATATTGTTTCTTGTATTAATAATATTGCTAATCTATAGACACTTAGATCTCCAGAAATTTCCATCTTGTTCTATCGTGTCATCCACACTGCATAATTCAACTAATATTTTAGACTCGGAGGTGTTGTTAGCTGCCACAGAGGGCAGTTTCAGAGCACCTAGCAGTACGTCACCAGCGTCTGAGAACGGCGAAGCTGGCGTAAGTAGCCTACGCTACCCGGGCAACCTGCCTCCTGGAGAGGGTGGACGGTGGGGCGTGGGGGGAGGGACGGGAAGTTCTGGAACGCCGCAGCGCGCTTCCTCAGAATTGGAGCTGCGCTCCCCCTCTGCCGCTGATAATGACACTACTAGCCTGCAGGATGAGCCACTAATGGACCGGGAACCTAGTAAGCAAGCCCACATTTCTTATGATGTTTTTAATACTTTACCATGTAGTGTACTTTACCGTGTAGTGGCGGTGTAAGAATATCTCCTACCATATAATATTATATAACATCCCGCGGGTGTCGTATGGGACGACAGGGGAAACAAATCAGGTGGCGGGCAGCGTCTTGCTAATAATGACTAAAATAATAAACTGCAGTTGTCAACCCACTTGTTCCCGTTCGCCGAGCGTTGTAACTATGGCAGTTATCCCGCCTATGAGGAAATCTATGGGAGAGGCATATGATCGCCAGTGGACTTTAATAGGTTATAACGGTAATGGTAACGGATTTTATACTTAGTACCCTTAGATATTTGGTTAAGCATTTGGTTATCACAGTTTCTGTTTCTGCTGCAACAGGTATTTGACTTACAAAATATTTATATGTACTAAGTTTAAATCTACAAAACTATTCGAATTGAGATTGAGATACCTCTAAATTCTGTATCTTAAAGTGTCGTTATACGTCGTTCCGCAGACACACCGTCACACATAAACCTGGATCAGCTGGTAGAGTCGGACCTAGAGGAGCTGAGCGTGCGGCAGCTAAAGGAGCTGCTGCGACGCAACCGCGTGGAGTTCCGCGGCTGCGTCGAGCGCGCCGACCTGCTGCAGCGTGCGCGCACGCTCTGTCGCAACCACAAGCAGCTGCGCCAAGGTCCATAGCAACAACTACCATTATAACAACCAACTCAGTATTAATCACTAGCACAACAGCAACAACCGAAATCACCGCCACCACAACAACCGTCACAACAGCAACATCATCACAAAACAATAGTAACGATCATCGCTTCTAGTAATAATCACTACCAAGACAACCATTACAATAATAACAACAACCACCACAACAACAACAACCTTCACACCCACAAACATCAAATTCCAAACTATTCCATACAACATATTAATATGACAACAACCCTAACCATAGATATTAGAGCATACATGAGCTGCTCTGACATATTATTAGGTGACGAAATGAAGAAAGTTTATTTTGCGCTGTAATAAATGGCGTTGGGATTATAAATGACCGAAAAATGCACTAGAGAGCGGTATCAATTTGTTTTCTATTATTTCGTTTAGTGCGGCTTCGAAATGCATCCCGTGTTCGGATATGATGCTTCGAGGCTTACTTCGACGCACCACAAAACGATTTAGAGCGGCCATGTAAGCCTCAGAGGTGAGGTCAGGGACGAGCTCCAAATGTACGGCTTTTAACGCAGAGCAGACAAAAATGCGCATATAAGATTTTGTAAGTTTGCAGTCGCGACCACTGCGATCGGCCACCAATACTCGCCCAGTGTAGTCAACATAACAATTTAAAAATGGAAATTTAGGATGGGTTCTTAACTGAGGTAGTTGACCCATTATCGACTGAATGTTTTGAGCTTTATGCCTGAAACATTTAAGACATTATTCACGATAAGTCTAGAAATGTTTCTACCACCTGCCTTCTGCCTTATATGTGACAATAGCAATTGAGGAACAGCATGTAGAAGCTCCAAATGTTGCATTTGCAATATAAGTTTAGTGTGTTATTTTTAGTGTAAAACATCCCATAATAATATTAGTAGAGCCACGCTGCAGCTATATTAGTTGTAGCACAAATGGGTCGGCTCAACCAGGACCACGCTCTCACGGAATGATCATCATCATTCATCATTACAGCCCTTCACAAGTCCACTGCTGAACATAGGCCTCCCCCAAGTAATGCCACAAAGCACGGTCCTGAGCCACCTGCATCCATCGACTTCCTGCATGTCTTACCAGGTCATCACTCCATCTAGTGGGGGGTCGCCCTACACTACGCCTACCGGTACGAGACTGCCACTCGAGAACCTTTCTTCCCCATCGGTTATCGGTTCTTCGAGCTATATGGCCGGCCCATTGCCACTTCAGCTTACTAATCCGTTGGGCTATGTCGGTCACTCTGGTTTTACTGCGGATATCCTCATTTCTGAGTCTATCACGCAGAGAAACTCTGAGCATAGCCCTCTCCATAGCTCGCTGAGCGACCTTGAGCGTCCTCATACGGCCAGCAGTGAAGGACCACGTCTCAGATCCGTAAGTCATCACTGGCAACACGCACTGGTTGTACAATCTAGTTTTTAGAGATTGAGGTATACCTGACGAAAAGATATGTCGTAATTTCCCGAACGCTGCCCAGCCGAGTTGAATCCGTCGATTGACCTCTCGGTCGAAGTTGGACTTACCTAGTCGGACTATTCGTCCCAGGTAAACGTACTCGTCAACAACTTCAAGCATAGTGCTCCCAACAACTACCGGCACAGGTGTGACATGGACATTAAACATGATCTTTGTTTTGTCCATGTTCATCTTTCATCAACCTATCCGTTGGGAGGCACTATTAAGGTCATTGAGCATTGTGCTTAAGTCCTCCAGCGATTCTGCCATAAGGACTATATCGTCGGCAAATCGAAGGTGAGTGATGTACTCGCCATTGATGTTAATACCGTACCCTTCCAGTCCAGTAGCTTGAAAACGTCTTCCCATGCAGCGGTGAAGAGTTTCGGGGATATAACGTCACCCTGTCTTACACCTCTCTGCAGTTGGATAGGTTTCGGGCTCTGGTTCTGTACTCGGATAGCCATCGTAGCCCTACTGTACAAACACTTCAGCACTTCTTTCACCGACAGTCAACTTGGCACCGCTGAAGGGACTGTAGCACCGCCCAAATTTCAACGGAATCAAAGGCTTTCTCATAGTCCACATACGCCAGGCAAAGTGGCAGATTGTGCTCTTCAGTCTTCTATACAATCTGCCGCAGGGTATGTATGTGGTCTATGGTACTGAAGCCTTTTCGGAAACCGGCTTGTTTGGGAGGCTGGAAGTCGTCGAGTCTGCGTCCGAGACGATTCGTAGTGACTCTCGAAAACAGCACGTAGACGCGGCTCAGAAGGGAAATTGGTCTGTAGTTCTTCAAGAGAGCGTTGTCGCCTTTCTTAAAGAACAAGACCACTTCTGCTTCACGCCTCTGGAGTAGTGCCACCATGGAGGACGGAGTTGATGAGCTTCTGAAGGACTTCAAGTACCGGTGTTCCACCCGCTTTCAGAAGCTCCGCTGTAATTCCATCCTCGCCTGGGGCCCTGCCGTTTTTAAGGTGCTGGAAAGCCATTCTAATCTCGCTTAGACTCACGTCCGGGATATCATCGGAATAGTGTCGGATAAGACTTGCTCTTGGATCGTTACTCACACTTGCGTGTGGCTCCAACGATGATGTGTACAGCTGCCCATAGAACCTCTCAATCTCACTCAAAATCTCAGGTGTCCCGGAAACGATGCTACCACACTCAGTCTTCAGCTTTGACAGTTGGCTCTTACTGGCAGACAGATCTCTGGCAAAGACTTTGGAGCCCTGGTTCCGCTCGATCGCTTCTTTAATACGAGCAGTATTAAAGTTGCGTAAGTCTCGCCGCATGCATTTGGAGATCTGTCTGTTCAGTTGCCTGTATACTGTCAAATCTGTTGACGATTGCAGCGTCATCTCCCGTCTAACAGCCATGAGATTAAGAGTGTGATCGGAAAGTTTTTGTGTTCTTCTGCGGCGGGTCTTGCAGAATTCAGCTCCGACCGCATGGACAGTTTCCACGAGCTTGTCATTCATATCGTCCACTGCATTGCAATCTTGTAGGCACTGAAAGCGGTTGTGTAACTCGAGCTGAAAGTTTTCGGGATTCTGGATTAGAGCAGGAGGGGGACGGAGCGTTGACTTCATTAGACGAGACCTCTCCAACTTAACGTTTAGGTTCAGTGTGCCTCTAACAATTCGGTGATCGCTGCCAGTTTTCACCCTTGCGATCACTGAGACATCACTGAACAGTTGGCGTCTGGTCGTCATAATGAAGTCAATCTCATTTTTTGTCGAACCGTCGGGGCTCGACCAGGTCCACTTCCTGTGAGGCCGCTTCTGGAAGAAAGAGTTCATCATAAAGAGTCCTTCTTTCTCCATATAGTCAGCCAGCTGCTGGCCCCTACAGTTCCGTTGCCCTACTCCAAATTTCCCTAACTTCAGCTCACCGCTTTCTCTTGTGCCTAGTTTTGCGTTGAAGTCTCCCATCAACACCGTGTAGTGGGTTTTGGAGGAATGCATGGCTCTAGAAATATCCTCATATATATCCTCCACCTCGTCATCGGGATGTGCCGAGGTTGGTGCGTAAACCTGTATGACCTTCAGCGAATACCGTTTGGTGATTCTGAGTATCAGGTACGCGACCCTCGTCGACACACCCAATCTTTACAACGTTGTTGACGAGAGACTTGTAATTGTTCATGGGGGGTATATTGCCATAGTTGCCACGCTTGGCGAGCGGGTTGGCAACCGCAGTTTTTTTTTGTCGTACAGTTGTTGTTATCAAGAAGATGCTGCTGCCCATCTCCTTTCTGTCTCCCTCTGTCGCCTTTTACGACACCCACGGGAAGATATGGGCAGTGCATATTCTCAACCGCCACTACACGGTAATCTCACGGAATACCTGCGTAAAATAGTATTGTATGGCTGCTGTGTTTCGTATGGTCAGCCGGAGACCCTTTTTACTGATTACGAGACATTCCGTCAAAATCCTCATGGGTGACAACGTATTTACATTCATTCGGAATATATTACCCCAATAGATTTACGGCTATTGCATAACCAAATATACAAGTCCATAAGCCTTTTCGGATCGGTGAAGTTGTGTACTTCATGCGTTGAATGTTTAAATTATTTAAAGATGTTATTGTATTTTGCAAATGTTGACCAAAAGTTTTGTAGCTCGAGTGATACTTTGTCGTGCTAGTCGTAGTTGTGTAGCCATAAACGCCGCATGACTATTTTCCTTCGACAACACACGTACCAACGAGGCCTAATGAGTCAAAGGTCTGACTGATAACTGAAAACACGTGACGTTTAGTGACTTTAGTAGTCGACTTCATGTTAATAGTATAAGCCAACGAATCAGAATCACAAACCCAGTTAAAACCTAAAGTTTTATATCGAGAGGAATTTAAACTTTGCTCAGAAAAATGCTACGTATTTGATGCTGTTTGTAATTTGATTTAGAATTCGAGGATAATTTGATCGCCATTTGCGTAAGTTAAATTTAGCAGAAGATAGAAACGATTGTACCCGTTTTGAAATTTCTACAGTCTCACCTATACCTAGCAGCCCCCACTCATATAGTCATCCACGTAGAAGTCACGTCGTATGGCCCGCTGGACCTGGCTATTCTCAATGCTAACAGCCAGAATTGCCAGGTACTTTATGGCTAAGTAAGGAGAAGAAGCGGTACCATAACATAAACACTCACGCCTGTCACCCAGAGGGGTAGGCAGAGACTACAGACTTCCATTTGGCACGACCCTGACACACCTCTCTCGCCTCCTTCACATCCATACACCTACGCATACATGCTCGCGATTAAGGGTACTCCTAATTTGGCCCGTTTTTAATAAATCGCTAATTTGGTCGATAAATTTTTGCCTCGGGCGTCCCTTTCCGACTCTGCCATTCACTTCTGCAACATAAATTTTCTTTATCACTCTGTCCTCATTTATTATTTCCACATGACCAAACTACCGAAGCATTCCTTTCTTAATCCTGGTCACAACATCATCTTGCAAACCACACTCTTCTCTTATCACACAATTTTTCACCCTGTCATTCAGATTCAGCCCTAATATACTCCTGATGCTTCAAGAGATGCGCACTTTAGATCATACAATACCTACCTTACGTCCGCTCCAGAAGAGCACTAATTAGATCAGAATTATGTAAAATTCCGTACCTATGAAAAAACTATTTTTTCGTTTTAAACAAAACCAAAGACACTATGCATATCTTTGTCTTTGATACTACTATCTGTAGTAGTATCAAAGACAAAGATATGCTCTTTTATTTTAAACCATAACCTGGCAATGTTTCTTAGAAAAAAAAAAAGAAATCACTCTGAACTTTCGGCGTTCCACGTGTCGCTTTGATGAAGGTGCTCCGTCTTTTTTATAGAATTTTATATTTGTGTCTGGACTAAAAACGAAAGTATTATACTTTTTTATATTTCTTGTAATATAGTAAACACGTAGATATATAATTTATGGTATAAAAAGTGAAAAGTAAATTGCCAAAAGTACTTCAAAATCCGGGAGGCCCATTTTGGCGGTTGCGTCATAAATGTGTTATTTTTCAAATTCTCATTTATTTTTAGTGTAAAATGTAAGTAAAAATAGTTTTCTTGCATATTTCAAATAACTTGACGTTATATTTATTTCAAATTCACTCAAAAATATTTTTGAAATATTGTTCGAAATGTCATACAGATAAAATATTATTATTATTTTAAGCTATTGCATAGCTTCTATCGCGGGCCTTGAGCGCGGGGACCGAATCCAGAAATTCCGTAACGAAAAAAACCTCACGCTCCCTACTCCGACGGGCACGGAGGTGTGGCGTTGAAAGCCGTGCATCGTCTAACGTCGTTTCAGTTCGGCAGACTTCGGCACTCGGCAGACTTCGGCACGGTGTTTGTGTGCGTGCGACTAGTCGTATGCGTGTACACTAGCTGCTAACTGAATGATAAAAATTCCTGAATAACCTACATGTATTGTAAGATATTAAAAATATTTTAAACAATATTAACTTCTCATTTATACAATAAGAGAAAAAAAAATTGTTTTCTTATCGGTCACCACGCTAAGTGTAACTTGATTTAATATCAAAGACTTAACTGCATAAATAAAATAAATAATTAATTATAATTGCATAAGTTAATAAAAAATGCTATGCAATAGCTTTACCGCGGCAGTCCCCGAGTGCCACACGTCTTTTTTTTTAATTTTTTAATATTTTAATATTTTGGTATGAGTACTGAATGAAAACACATAAAACATAAAAATATACATATTTCCAAACATTTTCATATAAATTTCTCCAAAAACAAAAGTGTAGAATTCAAATTAGTAGTAATTTTGTCACTAAAATTGAAGGTATACTACTACTATGCTGTACAGGGTAATTTACGTATTTTATTACAATTTCTAGCAACCAAAAATAATTTTATTCGATAGTTTATACATTCAACAAGAATTTCTGTAAGTTTTATCCATAAATATTGTCTCAAAGTGAAAATATAGCAAAATTTGCAATATAGCAAAAAATTTTCTAACTTACAAATTTTCCCGCCATTAAGGTCCCGAGTGAACGGGAGTATAACATGTCGCGCGCTGTCAGAGCGTACGTACCGCATTTCTACTGCATTTATTCTACTCTCGTGCTTCTTCTGCCACACCCAACTTTCACTACCATACGTTAAAGTAGGGACCAACACAGCATTGTGAATTGCCAACATTCCTTTTTTGACACATTTTGACTCTTCACAATAGAGTGTAGGGCCCCATTTACTCTGTTTCCTGCGTTCACTCGTCGTTCTATATCCTTATCATATCTCCCATCCCTGCTAAATACGCAACCCAAATATACAAACTCATCTACTTGCTCGATCAGCTCCCCTTCTATTCTTATTTCACATATCGTTTTACTTTCATCTCTTTCAAAAACCATAACTTTCGTCTTACTTGCGTTCACTTTCATTCCCCTTTCTTTTAATGATCTGTTCATTAATGTAACCATCATTTGCAACTCAGCCGCCGACGACGCAAGAATAACTTGATCATCGGCGTACAAAAGGCATTTGACGGTTAACTCACCCATTCTTATTCCGCATTCTTCAACTTTCAAATTTTGCAAACAACTGTCCATAAATAGGTTCAACAACCACGGGGAAGCCACACAGCCCTGTCTGACATCCTTTATGGATGCCAAACCAGTCCGAGTAGACCCCGTTGATCCTAACACAAGCACTAGAGTCCCTATAAAGAGATTCCAATGCCAGTATCAAGCCAGCGCTCAGCCCAAATGAGTTCAGTGTTTGCCATAGCAAATTCCTATCCACTGTGTCATAGGCCTTTTCCAAGCCCATGAACGCACAGAAAACCTTTTGGTTTTTGGCCAAAAACTTCTCCGCGATCATGCGCATGGAAAAGACTTGATCTGATCCCATTCCCTTTCTAAATCCCGCTTGCACATCTCAAATTTTTCCATCGGTTTCTTTCATGACCCTTTCAATTAGTACCTTAGCATACAGTTTTCCCACGATCCCAAGAAGGCTGATACCGTGGTAGTTTTTACAGTCCTGCTGCGACCCTTTTCCCTTATATACTGGGACTATCACGGCTTTGCACCAGTCTCCCGGTACCCGCTTCGGTACCATAAGTGACCGTATATAATGTATAGGTCCTGAAAGATCAAACTGAAAAATTATTTTTGCAGGGGGCGTTGAACTGGGCTTAACTCAATGGCTCTATACATCTATACTATGCTGACGAAAACGTATTCAAATGGAAAACAGATTGTCTTGCACTACGGGACCGACCATCTGAATCCGAAAAAAAAGGGACACGCCCGAACTGGTAGAGGCTGATGCGTCGAATACTAGCCGTAGTTGAGTAATGGTACTAGAGCTACGAATGATCACATGAAATATGTGATCACGGAGTTGTCGGCGTAGTATAGTCAGAGTTTAAAGTCATATAACCTATACGCTCATACTCTCTCATAAAAACACAATATTTAGTTTTAAATGAATGCTTTTAAATTGCCGCTAAAAACGTACGATTTTAGAAACCGTTAAAAAACTATTTTTTGCGTTTTAATACGAATGTCCCGAAGTGCTAGGATCCTCTTTTAACCCTTTAATCCCCATAAAAATCCCATGCAGTTGCATGCGTATCCCGGCATATCCCGAGCGGTCGCATGCGACCGCACCGTACAGTACTTTAAACCATTAAAACTTATATTTAGAGACTACTTTTCCATGAAGAAGTTTGGCATTATAAAATCTATACAAAATTCTCTATCATGTGGTCTAAACAAAAGTCGGGATTTACTTCATTACAAAAATATTTTATTGTATTTTGATAATAAAAAAAATACCAAGCGGATGTCGGCAGCGTGAAAATCACAATTATTTCTATATATATTACTCCAATTTATTAAAAAAGATAAATTATATTAACACAAAAACTAATCTACTTATTTACTTATCTACTTTCATTACATTTTTATGATAAAACACTAGAAAAGTCCAAAAATAAACAACATTCACTCGAAAATGGCGTCCGAAATGAACGTAGATTATGTATAAATATCCATAAACTAACTGACTTTTTATTCCACTAGAGGATGGAAAATTTCGTATTGATTCTATAATGCTAAACTTCTTCATAGAAAAGTAGTCTCTAAACATAAGTATTGATGGGTTAAAGTGCTGTAGGTGGGTGCGGTCACATTTGACCTCTTGAATTTTGACGGAATATCGAAACGGTCTAATTTGGACGCTTTCCATTTGAAACATTAAGGGCATCTTCACGACAACCCTACCATTATTTTTACGAACAGTGGTTTGGGCAAAAAGTTATTCACAGATTCTTTCTTCAACAGAAAGTGAATATTTGGACGACAAGTTGTCAAGGTCCCAAAATTGTGTTAGGTTAGGATTGACATTGGAATGATGGCAAAAGAGTGGTAAATTAAAACTAGATTGATGCGAAATACTACCGGAGTTAAGCCATCCAAATTTGGTTTCGCACAATTTAGGTAGATGTTTCCTTAGGGAAATTAGATTAGATCTATGGTTCTGCTTACTAAAACATCCCAAAACACCTCAGCCCCTACCGAGATGTCTACGACCGACCGAACATGAAAGTTCGGGTCTGTTTGTGTAAGACCTGAAGGAATAGGGACGTGATTTAGGTGCACGAACGAAGACGGTGGAACCTTTGTGATTTCAAGTAAAATTTGACACTCGATGCCAACAGTAAAGGCACAGCGTAAAGACTCAATTGTGAGGTGACAAAACTGTGTACTCGTGGATATGTGATTATTTAATACTAGTTTTTTTTTATAGGACTGGGTGATAAACGAGCACACAGTCCACCTGATGGTAAGTGGTGGCTGCGGCCCATAGACAGCTACATCTATCCTCGATTACAAATCAAAATGCTGATGCGTTGTCACCCGTGAGACTAAGATGGAATGCCTCGTTTCCAGTAAAAATGGTCTCCGGTTCTCTACACTCTCAGAGTTGAATTGAATTCTAACATTCAATTATGTACAAAATTCAGCTGAAGAGCTAATAATTCAATTCATTTTTTTAAATTAACATTCGCCAGCTTCGAAAATCATTTACTTTAAAATGTTTGCGACGGTGATTTAACGTGTCATAGGACATCACAAATATAGTGAAGCATGTATTAAGTACATAGATAATTACCGAATTAAAACGCAGTGGGAAGCGTAAAATTCTTGTCAACGACATGCTTGTTACACATATCACCTAATTGCTGTGCTGTTTAAATGCCGTGGCTTCCTTCAGTCATGCTCTACATACGCGATCAGTAACCACCTATTTTTATACTCCCAGGATGACATCAGCGTCTTCAATGATGACTCAGGTGGCCACTCCTTCAATATATGTGGCTGCGGATTCAAATTTCGCTCGACGGCTGTTGACGTTTTCGACGGTAATTAGGGCAAAATTGGTATATATTTTACGCGATCGACGGACCATATGCTTATGCATTGACGGGGTTTTAGAAATAAAACGAGTGGACTGTATTAACAATAGGTTCAATACCGTTTAACATCTAAACAAATGTATATTGAAAAATGAAATGCCCGTCTGCTAGCGCGTCTCACAGCTGTGAGGAACAGAGGCGCTCGCGCTGCCGCGGGGTTAGCGATCGGCCTGCGCTCCCTGTGTTCAATGTTGTGGTCCGTAGTGCGCCGACACTAGCAACAATCACTACAACAACAATCACCACACCGACCGCATCCACCACAACAACAATACCTGCTGCAATAGCTGGCAGAGAATGCCTTGTCGGCATTGAGTTCGCTTTTGTATCAAATTGTTTTTGTTTGAGTGCAATAAAGAATTTTCTATCTCTCTATAACATCCCTCATAACCATCACAACAGCCACATCCATCACACCAATAACAACAGCAATCATGCTAACTGTAATAATCATCACAAGAGCAACTACCGCCGCAACTACAATAACGACAACCACAGAACAACACCTGCTGCTACAAAAACCATCAATTTCTAGTCACTACAACAAATATAATCATAACAACAGCAACCAACACAACTACAAACATTACAACAACAGCAACATCAACCATGATGACATTAACAACTGTCTCAACAGCTACCGCCACAAGAATAAAAATCTTCACTTGTAGAAATAATCACTATTACAACAACCATTACAACAACAACAACAACCACCACCACAGACAGCAAAAACATTTAACACAATTCAGTAATGAATCACTACCGCAACAACGACAACACCAACAACCATCACAACATCTACAATCATTACAACAACAACACCCACATATTTCTTTTAAAAATTCTAAGAAATTCTTTCGAACCTAGGACCTTGTCTACTACAAAAGAAAGACAGGTACAATGTCAGTCGCATTATCTCTTTAACGTTCGACTACGGTATTCGATTTGCAGATATCGACAACCTGCCGATCGAGGAGTGCTGCAAGATCTGCATGGCGGCGCCGCTGGAGTGCGTGCTGCTGGAGTGCGGACACATCGCCGCCTGCACCGCCTGCTCCAAGCAGCTGGCCGAGTGTCCCATCTGCAGGCAGTACGTCGTGCGCGCCGTGCGCTTCTTCCGCTCCTGAACACCCCCATCCTCTCCACGCCACCATCGACGCATAATACAACATACGAGTCAACACAAATTTTTCATTAAATAGTAGGATGGCATGAAATATTTTTTATATTCACTAGCATACCCGCAAAAAGCCGTGTACGCGAAAACATTTATTTATCTAGGTCTGTATTTAGAGGTGCCTCGTATAGAGCAGTTTTGAAAAAAATTCCAAAACATGTCAATGTTCGTTAATGCAAAACTTTATAAAAATCTTTGAATTTGTTCTTCTATTGTTTCTAAACACATCTAATCACGAGTAAGTATCAATTTTCACAGGTCAACTTTTCAGTCTGAAATATTTATTTTTCAGTCGCTAGTAAGACTTAATCATATAATTATTAGTGGACATCTGAATAAAAAATGAATGATATTATAATATTTTCAAAATTATTTCGTCCTGGGGCACCTCCAACAACTATGATACATAAAAGATATTGAACCTGCTTCATTATCTCATCCGTAGGCACTTTAGCACATTAGCTATTACAAATTTAACGTAAAAGTAAATCTCCTTATATTTTCACTTCACTCTATTAAATAAGTATCGGCATCGAGTCGAGATGAACCGATACCCTCAACAAAATAATATACTAATAGCAACAAGCCCAATGCTGAAAACTGTAATTTATAAAAACTCAACTGTGTAAAGAAAACTGACTTAAAAGTAAAAAAAAAATAAAAATTATAACATATTGTAAAAAAATATATAACATATTGTGTTACTTCCATAACTAAGTAGAATATAACGACTCGTATGTTAAAATCCGTCAAGCTCAATACTTTGAGATACGTGTAGATACATTTGTGTGGATGTTCAAACATAAGAGTAACCTGTATGTAAACATCAATCCTATCCATCTCATGCTGTCCACTATCATAAAACAGGGTATACAATGTGAAAAATTACTTTTATACATAATGTGATGCCTTCAGAAAGTTGAATTTGGCTGTGTGTAACTTAAAAATATAGTAGTTTTGCTAGCACTAGCTGTCTGCATCATATAGAAGCAAGAGCGTTCTGAACATAAATGCAACACATACTAGAAATATATATATATATATATATATATATATATATATATATATATATATATATATATATATATGTGTGTGTGTGTACAGTCATAGTTTGTTTATGCAGCTAGATTCATATAACCACTACTTACATAGTTTAATCTGATTGCATGAATTATACTGTATGCCATATCATCTCTAGAGATGAGATGTACAAGCAAAATGCTTACTGAATCTTGAAAGTACGGAAAAAGGCACGTGTAAGTGCTGAATATGGAATAAGTATTACGCGTCCAGGCAAAAACCACTTAGTATGAATACTATTGCGATTCTAATAAGAATAGAACTAACCTGGCGGCATATAGTGACGTCATAACTGTCAATTCAAACCAGTTAGGTGGAGTGAGCAAAAGATATATTTCTGAAATAATATTTATCTACAAATAAATGCAAAAGAACCATGTAAGAAAAAGTTTAAATCGGAATCTAGCATTTCAATTTCGCTCCTCTCATCATCACTGTCGGAGTAGTCATCATTATCATTCCTGCTGCTATCCCTTATAAAAATAGAACATGGATTTATGTAGGTATTTAAAATATTCCACCAACTAGTATCAATATTTTAAATTAATTTATAAAAATAATTATGAGTTCAATACATTTGGTAATACTAAGACTCAGTTAAATAAAGCGAAAAAAATAACGTCATTAATACGCAAATTAATTTTCTTTGCTAGCCGTAATTTTCAAGTGATAATATTGGGCTGTGTTCCGAAACGTTCCCAGTACACTGATGAATGTAAATGACATTAATTGACGTCATATTGTACTGGCGTGCCGCCGCCATATTGCGTTGGATATCCCGGCATATTAAAACAATTTTTTATTGTGTGTACGTTGAATGAAGCATACCATAATTTGATTTTTATTTATTCAAATACAAAAAAATATAGAATTATTGCTGGTCTCCATTCTTCACAAATTAAGAGCACAAAATTACATAAAATAATCGCCGACACTTCCAAAATGCCACAAATGTATGATATCATATACTGGCCGATGTTTTGAAACGAATCACCAGTATGGCGTCATTTGCGTTGGCCAGTAATGTATACTGTTCTATTTCGGAACACACCCTTGACAGATCGCGGGCATTCGAGGTTATTTTCTCTACGTATTAAAATATTTTTATATTGTGCCTTTTCAGCTCTTTTTGTTAATGGATAATGCTCCCAATCTAGCTAACTTAATGACTATAGTGCCTATTGTGGTGATTGTTAGCATCGTAGATAATGACCCAACTAACGAGCCCCAAAAGTTCATGTCAGTTCCAATAGCTTTTATTGAGTCTAGAAATGTCCCTGCTCTGATGCCCTTCATGGCGGTTATTTCTCCTCGAAATTCGACAAGAAGTGAATGTTCCATGTGCAGTTGGATTCAAACTCTGTTGTGCCAGACACCTTTATATTGTTTGATATGAATATGTACATGGGTGGGTGAAGCATGCTTCACAAGCATATACCAGAGCGACTTCAATGTTACAGGATGCTGATTCAACATACATTTCTCCTAGCCTGACATTTCCTAGTGAAATTGTTGCTGATCCTCTCACTGCAGTTTTTCTATATAACACCAGAAGTTATCTTTTATATACTGATATACAATTTCCCTATCTTCTAACAAGTATGTTGTTTTGGTGGTAGGTCTACTGAGTGCAGTTTCTTACCCCAAGCAGGTCACGAAGCAACCAGTTATTCCACACTGTAGTGTCTGTGTAAAAAGTTGTGTTTCTCCGATTATCAATTGTTATTTGTAGATCATCTATCATATTCCTTACAAATATACACTATGGCCCCCACTGTCTTAGATACGATTTTTACATTTATTTGGAAATTCAATAAATCGGAAAGAGGCCTCATTGCCTTGGGGCTAGACCTACGCAAATTCAAACACTCATTACTGAAATAAATAGAGCGATACGTTTGTTTTTGATCAAAAAGTACGCAGACCATAATATCTCAAATTAACAGTGGGATACTTTTAACACGGGGGAATAAGTTACCTAAAAGAAAAAAGCGTTTCTATGCCCGTGTGAACAGCGGATCAGGCAGAAGATAGTAAAGAAAATTCACTCATCCTGCAGATTCTTTTTAAAACAAACATATTTTTTAATTCTAAGTCATTAAAGTAATACGTACTACGTACTGGAAGAGACGCCGTGACGTAGCCATTTGCAACACAAGTTAGAGAGAGAACTGGCACTTACTTAGTCTGTACTCTGTAAAAGCTACTCCATATCTTTTCCCACGCGCGCCGCACTGTAACTCAGATTTTATTCGCGGTGTCTGTTCTTGTACTTCTTAAGTACATATTACTTAAACTTCAATGTACTAAGTATTGATGTAATACTTCATGTTATAAAATACAAATATTGTTTATAACATGTATATATGAAATGACTTTTTGCTAAACTCTTCGGACTCTAAAATTGATGTACACCATTGAACTTTGTATTTCAGTCAGTGTGTTAAAATTTAAAATCGTAAAATGCTTATTACACACTCTCACCAAATTTTTTTTTGTCGTATCTATCAACGTACACGTATAATCCGCTCACAGAAGGTTTGCAGAGTCATGATGCCACGTTTCAGTGTTGCGATCAGCGGAAATGAGAAGGGGTCATTATCAGGAAACCTTTTGCGTGCGGCTTGTAGTACAATATATGTGTTTTATTGTGAATAATTAGTGCTAAAAGGTTACAAAGTTTGAATGTAATTTAAGAATATATTTGGAAAAGATTATTTTATTACATGCATTAATGTACAAGAGGAGGTATCTGTAGGTAGAACTAGAACGTATCGGAGACTTAACCACACGGTACAGCGAGGACGTGAAACGTGCACGTGCTGCGGTACTAGAGTACCGAAATGAAGTTAACGAGCACTTGAGTGACTACGTGCATTTATGTTTTTGTTAATAGCGAATGGACAGAAATAATTTGATAGTACTTCATATAAATATTTATTTATATAATTAATTAATAGAATCAGGCGTTTCTTGCGGTAATCCGTTTATAATAAAGATATTAAAATTAATAAACTAAGATCCGCATGAAAAACAAAAAGGTGCCTTACTTAGTTTTCAGAGTGTTTGGGGTAAAGCACATCTTTGTTTTGTTTTTCATCTTAGGTTATTAATGATATCGTATTTATTTTTCTGTATACACACTAGAATTAGCGAACACAAGTTATCTATAAAAATGAATTCATTTGGTTTTAGAAACAATAATTCGACTTAAAGGCTGATCTTGCAAATTAGTGATTTGCAACATGAAGTAATGTACGATACAGATGTAAAGCTAAATTTAGTTCCAATTAAATAGATATTTGCTATCTGCACACGCGTTCTATTCATTATAGAATAGAGATCGTGTAACTTAAACTGCACCGCCTTGTATTTTTGGTAGATTTTATCACTGTTATCGTGTCAAATGTGGCAAAATTTGCTAAAATCTACTTAAAAAATAAAATAAAATTGAGTCAAAGAAAAGTTATTGGCGAAAATAGTTCACCCATGTTTTGTTTTAAGGTCAATTTTCACAAAACCAAAGCCACGTGTGACTAGTCACGACGTACATTTGCAGAGATTTCGAAAAATAGCACGTGAACTTTTTAGCGCGAGTTTACACTTTAGTTGCAATAGTAAACTAGACGCTCACGACTTTCCGTTTAGTTGAGAAATGAGTTAAAGCTTCTTGCGTTGCTTAATTGTTTAAGTAATTGGGGATTGAGGTATATTTTGTGATTTCACTGAGAATTGTATATAGAATTGTAAGATAATCGTTGGTATTTTTGTATGTGTAACGGTTTTCAGAGTTGACATCGACCGTTATGTAGATAGATGCGTCTTCATACGAATAACTATATTTTAGCCACCTATTTCTAGTTCTACTCACACGAGCTAGGGTATCGTGTGAGAGTGAGTGTTAAAAATTATGAGAAAATAATCTGTAGTGCCGAGGCTACAGATAAAGGTTTAAGTGCCGTAATCAACTCTTAGTAATATAAACTGTATGTAGATTTTTTATTAAATTTGTTTGCATATGAAATTAATGGACAATTTGTTATTTCAAATTTTAGAGAGCTTCCACGTTGTTTTTGTCTCGCTTCGACGATTTTCAGATCTCATTTGCATTATTTATTACCGTTTCATTTTATTAACAATTGCTATGACAATAATTACCATAAATTCATTTGCATACTAAATCTGAGACCTCTCGTCCACTGAGACCGCACTGGCACCGAACCCTGGTACTCTACATATTGTCATTATAATATGGTCGAGTGCATGAGCGGGAGAGTCAGGAAAAATGGTGATTTAACGCCGTGTTTTGATTGGTCGGAACGACAGCTTTTCAACATGCGCTCGGTGTATGCCGATGTCTAGCGCGTATTAAACAATACTACTCGCGCAGTTAAAGAATGGAATTGTAAACGGTGTCGTCTCTATTCGCCTCTCGTTAGCACACTGCCGCTTTACCAGTGTTGCCGTTCTACAAAACTAGAAGTCCCTAGATAATTTTAAAAAATCCGCCAGATATGGGAAAAAATATCTTCTGAAAATCCGCTAAATGTCCCTAGATCTTATCTGATATGTAATATCGTTATCGTATAAGTCTGTATATGATTTTATAGTTGTCTGATGATAGAAAACATCTTTTTATTCTCCTAAATCGAAGGTATAAATAATAATTCAACAAAATTTTTGTAAAAAAAAACATTTTTATTGAAGATAATGTGTAGATGTAACATTTTTATTGTGACAGTAATTCTTAATTTTTACACAGTTATATATAACTAAACACGTTAGAAAAAATGGATAATTAGCTTTAATGCTTGTACCTAAATTTCAAAATCAAGTATGATGTCATCCTGCTGTTCAAATATAATGTCAGCGGAAGTTGAAGCCTCTCCATGGTCTTCAGTAACTTTTGGTCTTTTTTTGCCAACCTCGTTAACAACTTCGTCTGGGAGATCGTAAGTTGAGCAATTCTTGTTTTTAATTCTGAGTTGGTTTTTGATCAGAAGAATAGAATTTAATGTTTTTTCAGAAATTTTATTTCGAAGTTTGTTTTTCACTATATTCATTGCGCTAAATACTCGTTCTACTTCTGCATTTGAGTGTGGCAATGACAAGACGGCTAAAGCAAAATCACATAAATCTTGAAGGGTGTTTATTCCTGCTGCGTTTTTATATGCAGCCACTTTAGCCCAAAAGCTAATAGGATCTCCATTTAGCGGAGCCCAATCGACAAAGTGAATAGTTTGCCATTGCTGCAAAATTTTATCTATTTTTTCATCGGAAATGCCCATTTCTTTTGCAAGATCTATTATTGATGTATTTTTCGATTGTTTTAGTGTCTCTTCCTCACTCAAAAGAGCCATTTTTTCTAGGGCTTCATAGTTAGTTGGAAGCCGTTTTTGTAGTTCCTCTCCTAATTTCACATTAAAATCAATACATCGTGATCTTACTACAGCAATATTGACATTATGTGACGCTGGAAGTTTCTGTATTTGGGACTCAAAAAGATATCCGAGGAAAGACACAGGATTGAGGTGGTCTTTAATTTTGAGATTTATGTAGTCTTTGTCGGTGGTTGCTGCCGTTGGTAATATAATTCTTTGGCAGACAGAACGTAGCAACGCCATTAGTGAGTTTAACAGTTTTACTACATTTGCTTTCTCACTTTCAAAAATTTTTATCGTCTCTTGTACCTCACCCAAAATACTTCTCAAAAATGTTACATAGAGACGATTTTGTTCATCTGCATACATGGCATGCAGCATTTCTGCTGTATAGCAACCGTCTTTAGTAGTAAAAAAATGTACTTTTAATTCTTCCCACTGAGATAAAATTCTAACTATTGCAGGTTCAATCGAGAGCCACCGCGTGTCACAGGTCTTCAAGATTGTTAACGGGGATTCACCACAATTGATTAATTCATAAATCTTCTTATACTCAATTTGGCGCTTCGTTGAGTGTGAAAACCAGTTGTATGTTTCACGAATTAAAAACTCTATGTTTCTTGGTAAAGTGTTTTCTGATGCGCGAGTTACCGCCAATTGTAATGAATGGCAGACACATGGTATCAGTATGAGATGTGGAAGATTATACTGTGTTTTGAGAATCATATAAACGCTATGTCTGGATCCAGTCATAACAGCTGCGTTGTCAGTTCCAATGCCAATCAAATTATTAAGGTCCAGATCATGATCTTTTAAACACTTTACCAGAGCGGTAACAATTCCAATAGCATCTGAACTCTCCAGCGATTGCAGAGCTAAAAACGCAGAAACTACTCTGTTCCGTTTCAAACTAAAATACCTGACGACGACCCCAAGATATTTTGTGACGCTTACATCTGTAGATTCATCTAATAGTAAACTATATTTTTGATCACCTATATCACTTCGGAGTTCCTGCTTGAAATGAGGTGCCAGTATATCATTAATGATTTCTGTGCATTTCGTTCTATGCAATTTCATGTCAATGGTCGATTTCGAGTCTTTGAAGCATTTTTTACATACGTCAGTCAAGTGGTCAATCTGGCGAATTGAATTATGTTCAGCAATAAACAAAGCTAAAGTACATTCAGCTCTTGAAGTATGCTTGCAAATTTTCGGTGCTGTCGGAGAAAATGTCAATTGTTTATTTTGCGAAATTATTTCGCATTGTTTTTTATGCTTTTTTGTTTCCAAATGCTTCTTAAGATCGTTAAGTTTCGCGTACATTTCAGAGTGGCAATAACTACAAAATGCTTTAGTTGAGTTACCTGGCACGGGTTTCAACCAATGTTTAAATTCTTCATAATTTTCCCACTCGCTTCTATAATTCTGTGCGTATAACTTTTTTCTTATCGGAACTTCCATGTTTACAATAAAAAAAACAAGTCTTTTTCACGTTTTCACTTAATGAATTAGAATCTCACTGATACCTAATTAACTCGTTATAAAAAATGTGCATGAATAAATGACTATATACATCAATCCGTATATTTGTCTCACTCATACTTGATATTAGTAAACGAGAAGGGTAAAAATGAACGAATGAACCTTGACTGACTAGGTATGTTTCGTTTATATAAGGGGAATTCCCGTTTATTCTCATTCTACTTAAGTGATACCAGCAGTAGACTTGAAAATCAGACATAAAATTAATTTAAATTATTTATTCATGTCATGATTTTTATTTCCGAAAAAAGTCGCCACCGTACACGGTTCAAAAAACGCTAGAAGTCGCTAAATATTTATTTATCGCTAAAACGATTTTTTTTCCCGCTAAACAGTCATGAAATCCGCTAGATCTAGCGACTAAGTCGCTAAAACGGCAACACTACGCTTTACTCTGCCATACTCGCAGCCATTGGTAATGACTACAAAAAATTCATGCGTTGCTATAAGCGTTATTTGTGCTTCTAATTTCAGGACGAAGTAACAATTTACATATAGCAATTGCTGCTCATACTTTGAATTGTTTTATGTAAGTAATCTCAATGATTAATTTACTAAAAATATGTATTATTTACAGGCTCCTTATTATAGTATTCAGTTAATAAATAATTTATGTAATTTAATTGGTTTAAATAAACAAAACAGATAATTTCCTTACAAAACACAAATGAAGTATCATAATTTTATTTGATAAAATATCGTTATTTGTAACATAACAATAGTATTAGCGCTGTTTTGGCATTAGGTGCTGTGAATGCTGACAGAACAGCATCGACGAGCCGCCATTTTTAATCCATTCTTTTTCTCAGAGACTTCACCATTCGACGACACAGCTTACCATTTGTCCAGCTCACCGTATCAAAATTCTGTTGCTGTGTTATATTGCATGTCGTTTGTCAAAACATTACCATCTAGTAATGCATCTTTTTTATCAACTTCTAACAGATCATTGTTTCGGACGTGAGCTTATAGGAGAAGAAATAGTGTCGATGATAGCATGCAGCCTCGAGAAATACCAACATTTACTATTGTAGAACGTTTTTGCCTTGACCGCCACGCTTGTCAGGTGCATTAGCTATCGTAGCAGCGAATGTTTAGAATTTTCGACTTATTGATGTCTGTCATGTAAGAGTTCGTATTTATTTTCTGACCGTTACCATAGTTGCCTGACGTTTTTGAGCGTTAACATAGTTACGACATCCACAGGTCAAAATGTGGTGATTCGCTTACGCTGTCACCACCCGTAAATATAAGTGGTGTTGCGTAACTATGTAGTGAGAGGCGATTATAGAAAATCGTACAAAAGTCTTATGGTTTCCGACAGATGGCCCTGTAACCTTCTCTTTTACACCAGATGAAAATTACGCAAAATGGTGAAGAGGTGCAGCGTAAAAGGTGTGAGACCTCTGCAAACTTTGATCCACTTGCCAAGCGGTTTTTTATTTATTTAAAAGAGGAGGCAAACAAGCATGCGTCTTAGACAAATCAATTTGATTGGCGATTTAGGCAAATCTTCCCTACAGTGCAAGAGTATGAACGAAACGAATCGAGAGAGAAACTTGTGTCCACTTGTGGACTTTAACTGATAAAAAGTAATAAGAATGATTTTACTTTTTCAAAATGTTAGTAATCGGTTATTTTTAAATATTGTAAGTGCATTTTTAGTTGTATGAAAGAGATTAACGCAGTAGCGGCATCTGACGCTGCGTCTGTGTCGTACCGACCAATCAAAGTGGCCCAATTGTGTATTAATGAATTTTTAATCTGAACGCTATACGAGTCTGTATTTCTCATATTATTATCTCTCGTGTCAAAAACCGAAAATACTTTTAATATATCGACATCCAAACAGAATCGCAGTTTTATTTTATCACCTTTGTCATACGTTATGTCGTCTCTACACGTTGGCCAACACAGTGGCGAATGTAGTGGCGAATATATTAGCCGAGGGTTGGTGACGGCGTCCACACGTTGGAAGGTCGTTCAGTTTACTTCGGTTCGGGCCAATGTGCGGACGAATTTATAAGCACCGTGGCGCAGTGGCTCAGTAATAAGTGGCTGTGCCGGGCGCCGCGGGTTTGATCCCGCACGGAACAAGTATTTGTATGTCCTACAAATAATTGTTTCGGGTCTGGATGCGTGTCCTTGTGCAATTTATGTTTGTAAACTGCCTGCGCGATACGGGTGAAAATCCTAGTGTAGGGTTAACGTTTTTATAAAAGAATTATAAAATAACAGTGGATATTAATGGGGCTGTAAATAGATATACGAGATACGATTAGCTTTATTTATTCTTTACATACATCATAAACTGGAATAAATACCATTAATAAGAACTCAACTTATTTTAAAGTTAAAGGAGTTATAATCGATTAGTCTACGTTTTAAAATTGGGTTTTGATTTTAAAGTTTAGCAAAATACGTACTTTTGACATTTGATGTATATAAAAAACACCTTATAATTTATTTGGTAATTTAATTATTTTTTGAGAAAGACAAAAACAATAGTAATAAATATAATTAACACTGACTTAATAATAGGTAGTAATTATAACTTAGAACATAAATGAGAAACTCATGACGAGCAAAGTGGCTCAGGTCCATGCTTTGCGGCAGTCTGTGGAGGAGGATGTTCAGTAGTGGCTTGTGAACAGCTGTAATGATGATGATGATTCGAAATCTTGCACGATTAAATTATAAGAAATCGACGTTTTTTTTTTTATAGGATAAGGTGACAAACGAGCACACAGTTCACCTGATGGTAAGTGGTTGCTGTGGCCCATAGACATTTACATCTATCCTCGATTACGAATCAAAATGCAGATGCGTTGTCACCCGTGAGGACTAAGATGAAATGCCTCGTTTCCTTTAAAAAGGGTCTCTGGTTCTCTACACTCACTATACGAAACACAGCGTCATTAAGCTACTATTTTACGCTGATATTCTGTGAGAGCGTGGTCCTTCCCCGGTCGAGCCGACCTTCGTGCTGCAACTATACTTCTAATATAACTGCATGGTTCTACCACGTATAAACGACGTGCTTCATTTTTTTTTCATTTTAAAATTGTTCTCGTAATAATCTGATTGTAAAAAAATGTAAATTTTTTGATAAATAGCTTATCGATTAAAACAAATGTTTAAAAATAATTAAATCGCGCTAATTAATGTAGTAGGAATGTTTAAAGTTGAAATTGGCACTAAAAGGCTGGTAATTGGGGCATCCACCCTACAAAGCTTGAATATAAAATTTAAATCAGATGCGTGTAATCACTCTGGGAGCTTGTAGCAAACTAAACGCGCGGCCAACGTGTGGACGCGGCGACCAAACTCCGCCAACAATCCTTTGATCTTTTGTAAAAAAACCGACACCACACGGATCTCGCACCAACTTGTGGGCCATCGTTCCAATACATACCAATGAAGCCCAATCACCCCCTCTACACGTTGGCCAATGCTATTGGCCACTACATTCGCCACTGTGTTGACCAACGTGTAGAAGCGCCGTTATACTCACACAGATATAGCAAGCAAAGTGTATAAAATCACAACATTTTAATAGCTGGCATGGCCATGTGTTGGCGGCGTAAGACAAAAAACCCATCACTTTATTTCGTCCTAGGGGATATGTTAGAAAAATTATAGCTTCTTCTTTAGCTCATAGTTATACTGCCATCTGTCGGACATATAACTGTGTGAGTGGGACAGTAGTTACCGAGGCATTTCGTCGTAGCCTGAAAGGTGAGGACCACTGACCTCTATATACAAGAGGTCAGTGGTGAAAACACATATTATGTAGTCTTTATTGTTGCAGGCGACTAAAAGACATCAATTAAAAAGCCACTAACTGACCATAGGATGGTCGTTAGCTCACGGTTATAAGGCGACGGTTTTTGAAGTGAAAACTTTTAGAATCGTGATTTGAAACTAGATGAAACGAAAAAGCGGCACTAAAAAGTGACAAACATACAACTTTAGGATTTAGCCTTCGAGAGAATGAGATAGAATGGTTTAGTTTTAATTATGTTGCGATGTGCGATGGTGAATTTAGTGAATTTAAGTGGCTGGAATTAATCCGAACAATTCCTCAGAGCATTCCCCGAGGTAGATACGATAAAAAACCCAAATATATTGTAACGGTGCATCTGAATACACCCTTAAAAATTTATTAATCTTAAATAAATACATTCTAATTTTAAAGTATTAACAAATAAACCATTATAGTTCATAAAAGATAGCTTGATCTTGAGTCCTGAATTTCTTAGTAGCACAGACAGTACCTTGTCAATGTCATACTTTATGGGCATGCACTAATTAGGTCGGCATGCCCATAAAGTATGAAATTGAGATGGCTGACAGAATTTTCCTTAGGCAGCCTTAGCGAGAGATCGGAATGCACGTGTTCCCGAAGTCGAACTAACTTCTCGCCTATTGTGAAGATGTGCTCTGACTTTGCCTCGGCAATGACACTTGAAGAACCTGGAGGCGGAATTATACTTCTTTTTAAGAGCTAGTATTTGCTTTCCAAGACGTTGATACATCAGCCCAGGTCCGGTAGCACTCCTGCTTATAGCGTGATGCACTTTTACAGGAGTGACCAAACCATGGCTGAGTTCTGCCTCCGATAGGTACCACAATGATGGAGTGAATAATTCCATTACCTTAAGTACCACATCAACGACAAAATCAGCAACAAAGTTAAGATCATCCAGCAAGAAGCAAACCCCCAAGGGTAGGATGCAAAAAACGCATGCTGTACAATCGGCCAACCTACCGAGAAAAGCTTCCTTTGGGATCTGGATGAACTTAAGAAGTATGTCGTTAGTTATCAACCACGCAAGAAAGAGATTTTTGAGGAGCGGCACTTTCCTCCTGATCTAGCGTAGTCGATGTTTAATTACTTTGGTTTTTTTTAAGATTTTTATGTTTATTTACTTAAACGTAATTATTATGGTAGAGCGACATCATTTACAAGTACCTATTTTGCTTACTAGCAGATCTCAACATTGTTCTATAGACATAAAAATGAAATGATTAAACGATGACACTGTGTTGATAATATCCTTTACTTATCAAGATGTAGACTCAAATGCGCCCCGAATTTAAAGGTGTTTTTCTTTTGTACCTACCATATGTCAGGTAAATGAAAACAAATCTATCGTATATTCTTAACGTTCTAGACATGTAAGAAAAAAAGAATACTTTAATTAATTTTATAAAAAACATTTACTGTTAATTTAAAAATTAAAGCAACATTCGACAGTGAAATTTCAGTCCAATATCAATTATTCAATCTCGTCCGAAGGTGTGCGTGTTCTCGGGCGGGTCGATCCGCACGACAGCGGCGGCCGGGACGAAGTATCCCTCGTACTCCACTTCTTCGGGGGTGGTGTCGTAGTGGTAGTGACCGCCGTCTCCGTGCGCACTGTACCCGTGGAAATGCTGCACGCGCAGATCCAAACCCTGTACACAGAATGTTTCCAGTGAAAACCCTTGTGTATAGCTTGATTGCTTAGACATGAAAAAGTTCCTTATTCGCCGCGGCGCCACAGTCTTCGCTGTGATGTCCAAAACACCTTGTGAACACTCCAGCACGCGATGCACCAATGGGCTACGTCACGACTGGTTTGTCTTTGTGAGCAGTCATCTGCCGCTGCGGTAGTAATTTGTATTGTTGCTTATTCTTCCCAAACGTTTATTAAAATAATTAAGAAACTAGATTCCCAAGTTTTATTAAACCTGCAAATTCGTGAACTTGCGTTAAACTCGTGAGCGTTGGCCACGCTAGAGTGACTGCGGGGAGCGGAGGCGCGAGGCGTAAAGACGCTGGGCCTTGCCGCTGTAAAGTGTAAACTCTAGTATGCCCCGCCATAAAGTTTGTATGATACTGTTTATTGAATATTTATACGTTTTATATTGAGTTTTAATAATAAAATAGACGGAAGATATCACGTATAAATTTGTACAGGAGTATTTAGAACACGAATGTTTATATAATAGTAGAAGTTCAAATTGTAAAATTAAACCTGTTCGAGCTGCTGCACTCATGAAATTTTTTAAAAACTTCTTTAATAACAACCATTAATACTTCTCTGACTGGATCATTTAATTCTTGACGTAATCCTAGAACCATCTTATACGAAAACCGGAAAAATTCTGTAGTCTTGAAACGTCATACTCCCACGAACTCTATGAACTAATGTCCTAACTAAAAAGTACTCTGTGGTCCTTAACTAAACTCGTCACGAAGACATTTGAACGCTACTGCCTACTTAACCGTTTAGTGTCAACTGTCCTGTAACTAAACTTGCTACTGTACTTGTCGAAGTGTAAATCGGTCTTAAGGGAATAGTTTTTTTGTACAGGATATAATGCGAATTAAAATAGGAATTCATGATTTAAACTAAAACAGGCATCAGTTTGGTGAATATCGTAGTATGAAATACGTCGAATATAGTATTATGAAATACGTCAATACCCACAAAAGTTTTGAGGAATATAATATTATGTTTATATTTTTTTTTTTGCTTTCTAGACCTTATTGCAGACCAAGACATTATTTCGCTAATAAAAGTCTCCGTATTAATATTTTGCATCGCGGAAAAATCAACAAGCTTTGATTAAAACGCAAGACGCGCGAACACGTACTATGTCATCCGCTGGTCGCAGTCGCCTGTAGAAAGTACTCTGTGGTCGCCTGTCCCCTTTGAGTGTTGGTTGAATACTCAAAGCCTGTCCCGCACGCGGCACGCCGGACGCGCCAACGTAGCACCCTCAGATCATATAATTATATGATCTGAGGTAGCACCTCCCGTTCGCGTTCGTCTCGTATTGCTATTGTTAATTTGCCGCTCATCGCAGACCCATTGATTTATATAACACGGGCCGATGACAGGAGGCGAACCAAAGCATTATGATTTCGCGACCGCTTGATATCCACTTGAGCTAGTACGATCATTAATACAGGGTCAAAATTTACTTTCTTATATTTTCTAAAAAAATCCTCGCTAGATCGATTTATTGTCCCCGAAACTCCCTGGACACTAAATTTTATGAAAATCGTTGGAGCCGTTTCCGGGATTCCAATTATATATATATATATATATATATATATATATATATATATATATATATATATATATATATATATATAATATATGTATATATATATATATATATATATATATAATATATATATATATATATATATATATATATATATAATGCTTATATATATATATATATATATATATATATATATATATATATAAGAATTGCTCGTCTAGAGGTATAGAATTAGCACAGCATTGATTTATATAACACTAGATCAGTAATAACCGCGCCAAAGCGTTGCCACTGCACATATGGCCACAGCCATATGCTTAGCTAACGTGAGTTCATTGTTCAATGTGACGCCGACAGAGTTGAGCCGCGACAAAAATGGGTAAATGCGTAGTGAAAGAATGCTATTCAAGGTCACAAAAACGTAATAAATCAAGCGGAATCACTTTCAACACATAATTTTTAGTTCTTCTTTTTATATAAACATAAAAAACCTCAAATAATTAAATAAAATTATCGAATATTGCCATTTAGGTTCAATGTTGCCACTTTTTCGCATTTGTGATTATCCTACATTAATGGGAGACTATATAATTAATGGAATAAGTTAATTTGTTAACTCCGATTTTAAATATTTTGGAAATTATAATAAAACTACGTTTTAACTTTCATACAAAATAATTAATTATTCTTATTTTAGTTTATTCATGAATTATCTATTAAATATATTTTATTACCTACTTTATATTAATAATTTTATATTATTAATTCCATATAAATTTTATATTTTATTGTTTGATTTATTAGTAGGTACCATAAAAATACGTTTTATTTCATCATTATGTTTACTTCTATTCATCTGATAAGCTTTGTATCCTTTTTTTCTAAGGGGACATAATAAAGATTTTAAAATAATATATACTTTTTTATTATAAAAACAATTAACTGCAGCTTAAAAAACTCATTTTTATTGCGTATTTTAGGTAAAATTTCATATAGTAAGCCACACCAACCCGCCATTGCATGTTTGTGTGTCGATCTTTATCTAATCTTAGCGACGATATTGCTTTCGCAACGTGTGTGAGTGAAATAGATATATGTTTACCTAAAATTGTTATTAGTTTCAAATCTACGTCGTCGCGTTTGGATAGTGGTTACACTTTTTTCGACGCGCGGTAATGTGGTTTGCTCCTCTAGTGTTGTATAACTCAATGCTCAGACCCGTCAGGGTAAATGTATTCTGTGTCGCAGACGCAAGACGCGTGGCGCAAGCGTGGCACACGACTTACTGTTAATTTCAAAACTCTACAACTTTACATTATAGTTCGTTTATATTTTCCGCGGGGCTTCTTTCTTAAAACAAACTCTATACCAAAAACTACTTATAAACTACTTTTAGAAATAACAAGGATTGTATTCAGTACAAATACTTATATGTTTACTACTATACACTAAAAGTTGGGTCAATTCTTCCTAACTCCTTTGGTCGACTGCGAACGGGCAATAAGACTAGTTGTTTGTTTTGTGAACCGCGAACGTTGTTTTCAACAATCAACACCGATTTTGTTTAATGTGACTAAAAGAACGCTCTCATTATATTAAAGCGCACTTTGTCAAATGTCAACGAAATTTTAACTTTCTTTCGGGTAAGTATGTAACTTTATTTCGCATTTTCCTAAAAGAGTAATTGTCGTACCTAAATGAAAATACAGCTGCGTGGCACATTTACCGTGCCAGTGTGACCACAGTTTTTGTTCTGAATTGCCGTCAAAAACCTTTGGTTCAATACTAACATTTTGGTGACAACCCTTATTTTGATTTCGTACGTTAGGTACTACCCGTCCTACTCACCAAGTCGCCGGTGACGAGGGTTCCGACGTGGGTGATAGGCGCTCGCATTTCGAAGTAGTGGAGCCAGTTGTCCACGTCCGAGTCGGAGCAAAGCGGCGCCGCGGAGAAGTCTGGCATCACGTGGTGCTTCACACGACCCGCCCGGAGCAGGAACGTACCGCCCAGGCCTGCACGAATTAGGGAAATAAATATAATAATAATACTGCGTAGATCAGAACAAAAATTAATAATTTTAATGTGGAGATAGCCGCGGTTAACTATTACATTGGGACGGCCAACACTCAGTCTCGTCCTTGACCATGAGCGCTGTAAAGTGTTCGAAACTTCGGGAATATAAAATAAGATATACGTATTATAATCCGTAAAAACTCATTTTATTCAAACTATAAACGCCGCTTTGTTTCGTACTAGTGATGGCCACTAGAGACCATTTTTACTAGTAACGACGCATTCCATCTCAGCCCTGAAGGGTGACAACGCGTTTGTATTTTGTTTCTTAATCGGGGGTAGATGTAGATGTCTATATGCTACAACATCCATTTACCATCAGGACTGTGTGCTCGTTTGTCACCCTGATTCTATAAAAAAATTGTAAAATGTACCTAACGTACCATCAAGTGGAATGAAGCACTGATGATGCCTTCTTTTTGATCTTGTTAATAATGGCAAGACATCCAACCAAATAATTCAAAAAGTAAACACTGTAGGTACACACACAAACAGAAATGTCAGCTATAACTGCAACATAAAGGTACCTACTTTGTATAATATCTACAATACAATACAATACAATACAATACAATACTCTTTATTGTACACCAACAAAACATTAATAAATAATGAAAAAAATAATGAGGGATAAACAAAAGACGGTCTTATTGCTACATAGCAATCTCTTCCAGACAACCCAGAAGAGGAAATTAATAAAACTAAAAATAAGAATAATGGGTAGGGTGCTATAAAATTTAACAGACTTATCCTATGAAATTTAAATAAGGGTTTAAATTATAAAATAAATTTAAAGAAGGTAAAAATTTGACACAGTCATCCCTTGAAATTTAAAGTAGGTTCAATTTAATGCTCGATTCCTATATTCAAAAAAAAGTTTCGTTCTCCACAACAAGTGCATGTAAAATCAGTGTATATTACAAATATTCATTTACCAACTTAGGATAAGTGAAAATAAAAATAAACTTTAAACGGTTCATTAATAGTTAAACTGGTATTTTGTTTAAAAAAAGGATTTTAAATGCACTTCATTTACTGCATAACGGCTCGTAAAAAGCCGAAGCGTTATAAAATAATTATAGAAACCCGACATTAGTGAGACTGCAATATGTGCACCAAGTTCGGAAAAGGGCGACGCAGCGGCAATGGAAAAAAATTATACTCTCCATAACTTAAAAAGTATTAGACCTACGTAATATTTGCATTGCATTTCTAATAAAGACCCCTTGAATATCCAGAATCCCAAGTTCCATAAATATGCCTATTATAGTTCTTGAATTATTAAGGTCTAAAATACTATGAAGCTTGACACCAGCTCAGTCAACAGCTCTCTTTTATCGTCGAAGACGATAACACCGAACGTCGTTTGTATCCAACTTGGTCAGCTTTTCACATTTAAGTGTTTTTGGATACAGTAACGGGTGTCCAGTGGCAGATTTCAAATTTTGGAGACTTGTAAAAAAACACCTTTGATACAAATTAAATTTATTTTAATATTAAGACAACATATGCGGGTTTTATTTTATGAAAACCACGTTTTACAAATGGCGACTAACGACCTTGACACACTCCTCGAGTCGATCAGCCATGTTTTCAAAAACGCGTGTACTGAGTGACTTGGGAATCCTGTTTAATTTCTGCTCGAATATTTTCTTTAAGTTGTATCACAGTGTTCTGATTTGTTTTATAAACGACAGATTTTAAGTAGTCCCATAAGAAAAATCACACGGAGTTAAATCTAGGCGGCCACGGTATGGTGCTGTTTCGAGAAATGTTTTTTCGAGGAAATAACTGCCGCACTGTCCGCCACCGCCCCGTCCTGCTGGAATCACGTGTTTCGGTTGAAATATGAAGTATTCTGCGCTTGTAGTCCAAAAAAATTACTTATGATCTCAGCATATCTCCGAATTCACTGTTACAGTTTGGCCACGTTGATCTTCAAAGAAATGTACGAAATTTCAACAACATCATTTCAAAGTGAGAATCGTGTAAATCTTAAACAATTTGAATTTTGTACGCATGAAACTTGAGTTTTTTCGCATTATAACCCGTAAAGTTGATTTCGCAATTCCCAATATCGATGAACGTGCACTAAGTGATAAACGAGGATTTTCAATTACGGAAGCCATAACACGTTCAAGATTTTCTTCCGCAGCTACCGTTGGTGTCCCGGTCTGGATCTATTTAATGCTGATCCTGTAGCTCTGAACCTTGATACATAAGACTGAATGAGGTGTCCATCACGTAATCGACACGGTATTCGTCGATCACCGTAACGAGTATTAAACTGACGGCGTGCTTCAGACAGCGAATAACCACTCGAAAAGTACGCCTCGACGGCAAAAGCGCGGTGCTCTCCACTCCACTGCTCCATGGCTACTAATGTATTACGGCCGAGACTAGAATCTCACACTGGATTGATACGATTTTATTTTATAGAAGGGCAAACGAGCATGCCGCTCACCTGATGGTAAGTGTCGACCGCCACCCAGGAACATTTGCAGAACCAATGGAATTGCAGGTGCGTTGCGGTGCCTGCCTGATGCTGGCTGATCGGCTTCCATTTCGAAAAACTTTTTGAGTAGGGACGAATTTAAGGCATATCCTTAGATTGGATATTCCAATCCTCAACTAATTGCTATAAAATATGGCTAAACTTCAGAAGGAAACATTAACCTTTCCACTTTCTTAACAAATTATCTTCTCCCGCCATGCAATCTGTAAAATATTTCGCCTTATTCGTAAATGGCGCAGCCCTGGTGGCAGAAAAAGTCGTGGAGTCATTCTCGACGTCAATTTTTTTTAATTCCTCGACATATAGATATTCTCACGATGTTTTCATTAGCACATCATCATTTAAAAATGAAATTAACAGTTAAAGTGGAAACGATGAGAATGAAACTCGGGTACAATGAAATTCACTGTGAGTGCCCAGCCCGTGAGTAATCACCTACCATGGCTCACACTTTAAATAATCCAAACAAAAAAAAATAACACAACCAAAACTAAAAGCCACCACCCCCACCACCGATATTTGTCATCAAATATAACAAAAAAATATAACTTTACCTACAACTTTATCTCCATAATACTCCTTAAGTGTCTCTCTGATGGCAGTGATGAAATTGGATTTCCCAACTCGCTTCTTAACCACCACTTTTAATACCTACGAAATAAAATCGATTAGATAACGTTGTAAACATAATGCGGCTCGAAGGACCGATTTTTTTATTATTGATTCAAGGTTGATCGAGTAAATAGATGAGTTTGTATATTTGGGATGTGTATTCAGCAGGGATGGGAGATATGATAAGGATATATAACGACGAAAGATCGCAAAAAAAAAAGTAAATGGGGTTCACACTCTATTGTAAAAAGTCAGAACGTGTCCAAAAAGGCACGTATGGCAATTCACAACGCTGTGTTAGTCCCTACTTTAACTACTTGTATGGTAGTGAGAGTTGAGTGTGGCAGAAGAAGCACGAGAGTAGAATAAGTGCAGTAGAAATGCGGTCGCTAAGGAGTATGTTAGGACTGAATCCGAGTGACAGGGTGAGAAATTATGTGACAGTAGAATGGTTTGCAAGATGATTCTGTGACCAGGATTAAGAAAGGAATGCTTCGGTGGTTTGGCCATGTAAAAATAATGAATGAGGAAAGAGTGACAAAGCAAATTTATGTTGCAGGAGTGAATAGAAGAGTCGAAAAGAGACGCCCTACGCGAAAGTTTATCGGTGATATTGACGATATATTGAAAACGGGCCAAATTAGGAGTACCCTTAATCGACGAGCATGTATGTGTAGGTATATGAATGTGGAGGAGGCGAGAGAGGTGTGTCAGATGGAAGTCTGTAGTCTCTGCCTACCCCCCTAGGTAACAGGCGTGAGTGTTTATGTTATGTTTATGTTTTATGATTCAAGGTTGCTTATGATACATCGTTTCTACATGAAAAGAGAACGCAACGGCGCCACTGCCGCGTAAACGTCAGCTCCGTGTATATTTTTAAATTAAAAATGGATAAGTCCGATGGTAAATATTGCAAAAGTGATCAGTATGTGTAAAATTGTGAACATTAAAAGTGCTAACGTTATCCTATGAAAATATAAAGACTATTGTGAGAAAACGACGATTGTTTATATTGTGAGCAAGTGACAGTGAAATTGACTAATTATGTGTAAATTAATATAAACTAGACTAAAGACTTAAAATAAACCAATGTGATACGAAACAGTGTAGAAAAATACAAATATAGAACAAAAACAAGAACTATTACATAAAACCGTTAATTTTAATTTTATTTAAACCGACAACATTGTGTTTTGAACTATAACACTTAATACAATTCAATAAACACTATATTTGAGTGAACTCGTGATATACGCCATCTATTAAACCTGGTGATAAACAAATGCCAAGAAATTGAACTAAGCTTTACACTTTACTTATTGTTTTCTTAATACTGACGCAAGATGGAGACTCACTGCATAAAGTGCAAAAAAAAATAACATTAAAACGCGATCAACAACTACGTTGTGTAACTTGTACACAAAATTACCACGTAGACTGCACCAATGTCTCCGAAAAAAGGTTTTATCTAATGACTACGGAAAACAAAACTAAATGGAAATGTGACCACTGCTGGTGTAAAACTCAAAACGAAAAGTATAATAAATGTATCGACAGAGAATTCCTTCGAGTCACTCTCTGATCATGATTATACAGACAACATATTCATATCTCAAAACAGTCGCTTGAATAGTAGCTGTCCAGACCTTCAGACTTAATACGGAAGAGATGATTGAAGAACTAAAGAAACAAAACAATAAATTAAAAGAATAGCCGAAAATGAGATAGAAAATTTGTTATTCGAAAATTCAAACCTTAAAAAATCATTGTCAAGCCACGAAACAAAAACAAAATACTTGGAAAAAATTTGTAGCTCGAACTCAATAAAAATATTACAATTAGAAAAAGTTATGTTAAGTTAGATTAAGTTAGTGCAGTGCCACTTAAGCTTTTCCTGTAATATAAAAATATTACAGGAAAAGCTTAAGTGGCACTGCACTGGACTTTATGCAAGATGAAAAAGAGGAAAACGACACTAATTTGGTTCAAGAGGTGCATCCAGCGCCATCTAAGATTAAAACAACGAACTACGTTGAAAATTTCAATGATTCAAGCACCCCGAGTAATCAAAACCTAAACTCTTCTTCCACCTATGCATTAGATGCCGCTTGCAGCAAAACAAAGAAGAAAAATATTCACATTATTGGCGATGAACAAGTACGAGGCCTAGCGGAAAAAATGAAACATCAGCGGTCCGGAAAATGGAACGATATCTATAACGTTTGCGGAATAGTGAAACCGTTTGCGTCAAGCGCACAGGTACTAAAAAGTTGCGAAAATTTACACGAATATTTAACTCAGGACGATATATTAATTTTATCAGTGGGGTCTAATGATAAAAATCCCTATGAAATAATAACAAATATACGTAATGCTTTATGTAACTTGAGAGAATGTAAAATATTTCTGTTAAGTATACGGCGTAATAATTACTTAAATGTCCAAAAGTTAAACACTGAAATTATTTTTATTGTAAAGAATTACAAAAATTGTACTTTTATTAATATCGACCATGTATTAAAAGGTTATAGTTACCATAACAGAACATCACATCTTCATAAAATCAGCCATAAATTAAATATAGATATAGACTACATAGAATACGAACAGCAATACATATTAAATGTCCCAAAATTAAGAATTAATCTCAAGTGTAAAAGTTGTATTTCAAACAATTTATCCGTCGAAAAAAATAATAACACTCCATTACCTAAAAAGGGTACAATACCGTTTTACTTTCCCAGCTTAAGAAACGTTTCCAACATTTATATAAAATCGCCTAACAAGAACGTACAAGATTGTTTTCGTGCCTAATAGAAATTTATATAAATTTGTTATTTTACATCAAAATATCCAAGGCCTGCTATCAAAAAAGGAACTTATCGAGATAACGCTATCGGAACTTGAGTGTGATTTGTGCCGTGATGTGCTATGTTTCACCGAGACTTTTATAATAAACGGAGAGGAAAAAAATATCAACATTCATAATTACGTGCTTGTAGCGCATTATTCAAGGAATAAAAAAAGAGGTGGCACCTGCATATTAGTTAAAAAAGGGATAGCATATAAAAGAAATTCCATTTGTAATGATAACAATACAACAAACAAATTTCATGTTGAGTGCTGCTCCGTATCGATTCCTCTACAAAACGTTATAATTGTCTGTATCTACGGAGCCGCAACCGCCACAAAAAAAGGCATTTTGAAACGTTTTTTGACAAGTTTGAACTATTACTTAGTAAACTTTTGTTCAAATATCCGAAACAAAAAATTGTTATTGTAGGAGATCTTAACATTAACACTCTATTAAATAATAATGTGACCACACATCTCCAAGACATTCTTAAAAACTATAATATAAAACAGCATATAACGGTGCCCACTAGAAGACTGTCATGCATTGACCATATATTCAGTAACATAAAAGGTGCAAGTGGGACTGTTCTGCCACTTTGGTTGTCAGACCATGACACTGCTCAGGTACTTAGTTTTAACACAAAGTTAAAAAATGTACCACTAGAAGTAATACATATTTATAAGAGATGCTATTCTACTGAAAATATTGAAAAATTCAAATCATACCTGGCATGTATCTCATTCTCAGAAGTATATAGTGAGGAAGAACCAAATGTAGCATTCAATGAATTCCATGACTGGTTCTGTTTACTTTATAAACTTTGTTTCCTGTCTGTAAAATCAGACTAAATACAAAAGCAAAGCTACAATGGATTACAAAGGGTATTAAAAAAAGCTGCAGTAAAAATAGAATCCTGCGGTACAATTATTATAAAAAAGAAATTATATTAACAAAAAGTAAATATTACACCTATCCTAAGTTATTAAGGAAATGTATATTCCAAGCAAAAATACAAACAAATAACAAATACGTATTAAAAAGCAAAAATATTTGCAAGGCTACATGGAAAGTAATACAGGAAGAAATTGACACTAGACCGCAGTATAATAATTAAATAGATTCCATTGAATATAAAAACAAAGTTATAAATGATCCTACACAGATAGCGTCTATTTTTAACAATTATTTTATTGAATTGACAAATAAAGAAAATGCTAACATATTACGTGAAACTCCTAATGACATTTTAAATAATTCTATTTATTTGACCCCCATTGACGAATATTACGTTAGAAAAATAATTTTATCACTGAATAATACAAATTCAGAAGGCTACGACGAGATATCTACAAAGATTATCAAGATATGTAATAAACAATTAGGTGCTGTTTTGGCGTTTCTGATAAATCAGTCAATGGTAACTGGGATATTTCCAGACAAATTAAAATTCTCCTTGATGAAGCCATTATTTAAAACGGGTAAAAAACACTCGTAAGTAACTACAGGCCCATTACGCTGGTTCCTATCCTATCCAAAGTGTATGAGAAGGTTATACATGAAAAACTTACATCGTTTTTTGATAAATATCAGGTACTCCAAAACAATCAATATGGATTTCAGAAAAGTAAATCCACTACACATGCGGTATATGACTTAGTGAATGAGACCCTTACACAACTAAACGCCAAACAATATACGACGGCGCTCTTCTTTGATATGTCGAAAGCTTTCGATTTTGTTTCTCATGATCAACTTCTAGCAAAGTTGGAGCACTGCGGCGTTAGAGGCACTGCTTTGAACTTGATCAAAACATACTTGCAGAATAGAATGCAATCAGTCGAAATCGCAAAACATGACTGTAATCATGTAGCTGAAAATCACAGATCTAAGTATAGGAAAAACGAGTTTGGCGTTCCACAAGGAAGTATCCTGGGACGTCTTCTATTCCTGATCTATATTAATAATCTCCCAAATGTGACCAAGTATCGATGTGTCTTATTCGCTGATGATATATCTGTAATAGTGACAACTGAAAAAAAACTAACATTAAATGACCACAAAAATGACATCAGTGAAACTATAATTCAAATAATTAATTGGCTTAGAAATAATAATTTAATTATTAATATTGACAAAACGAATTTAATTAATTTTAATAATATACAAAATTTGACATTGAATATAAATTATGAAGGACAAATACTTAAAAATACAACAACAACGAAATTCTTGGGTATGGAAATTGACCAAAAACTAGATTGGAAACAACAAGTCGAAAAAGTGTGCAATAAAATCAATCGTTTCGCGTTTGCAATTTATAAATTAACAAAAATAGCAGGAAAGAGAACAGCCGTTACTGCGTACTTTGCTTACGTTGAATCAGTCCTGCGATACGGACTCATTATATGGGGTAATAAATAGCACAGATATAAAAAAGGCGTTCATTGCACAAAAAAAGTGTGTTAGAGCTATATGTGATACTGTACCTAACGAGCCATGTCAGCCTTTGTTTAAATCCTTGAAAATTTTAACACTTCCTTGTCTTTATATTTTTGAAAGGGCGAAATTTGTAAAAAATAATATGCATTATTTCACACAAGCCAAAGACTTTTACAAACGAGGCACTAGAAATAGGAATAGGTTAGTTTCCACCATAATACCCAAGAGCGCGAGATTCCATAATAATTGCTATTGGATGTGTATGACAGTATATAATAAGATACCACAAGAAATTCAAGATCTACCTTTCATTAAATTTAAAAGAGAATTATACAGATGGCTCAGTGAAAAGGCTTTCTATACGGTGGAAGAATATTTGAACTGCGATATGTGGTAGCGGCTGGACTGATGTGGATTTGCTGGACCAATTGTAAAATATTTATTAATTACCCATTACCTATTTATTGATTAATTGTTAACATTTTATTATTTTAGACACTTTACTCATAAATATTACTATCGCATTATTTTATATTTGTAAGATTTGCATGCCATAAATAATGGCTGATTAAGCGGATGTTTAATTAATACCACCATCTTCAGTGTACCTTAACCAAAAGCAAATAAATATTTCATTTCATTTCATTTCATTTCATAAGTACCATCCTCAGCCTCGGACTTCCTCTGGGTAGGTACCGTTCTCTTACCTATTTCTGACACCAAATATCAGTGCTAGTACTGCTGAGCTCCACTCTGAAGAGTATTCAGAGCCAGTATAATTACAGGTTGTGAGGTATTCCACCGTACGTAAGTACATATTACTTCAATTATCCCATCTTAGACCTTTTTATTTGAAGGTGATTGCAGGTGTTCGTCAGTTTCGACGGCCACTTGCCAGTCGCCCCCAGTCTGCATGTGCAGTAAACTGACAGTTGGTTCGTTTGTCAATTCAATTTAAAAAAATTGGTTGTCTGTAAAGTCGGTTTACGGACGATAATTTAACGTGACAACGTCATAATAAAACATTGATGATTTGATTGCATACTTTGTGTAAGAGAGATAGATGTGGTGCAAGCCGAATGCTCAAGCCGATCGTGCCCTTCGCTCTCTCGTGCAGCGCTCGCGCTCCGAGCGTAACGCTACAATGAGTCATTCTTTTTCGCGCGTGCAGCCGGCGTTTATCGATTTATTAGATGTTATCACGGTAAAAAAATATGTTAGCATAATGTTGGCTAAATAAAAATAGTTTCGTTTTTATTATTTTTTTACTATTAAAGCTTGACCACTATCCCATCAGTGCTGATGCAGCCGAAAATGGTAAAACCTAGCCTTACAAAAGCTTATTCATTCTTGCTTTGAAGACGTCCAGATTATAATCGTATGGAAAGATGATGACAAATTGTTCTATTAATTAAGTCATGCCATTCCTGCGCTCACTGACTATTGGAAAGACTGGCTACTTTGCGCCTGTGTTCGAATCGAAGATTTATTCTAACTATATTAATGTCACCAACAAACCTCTTAGTACCTTTTCATTGAGTCAAAAGTGGGGACATTTTGCGGCACCCATTAAAATTCATTCAATTAAGATTTCAGAAACGAATCAATATAAGAGCCACGACTGAAAGTTGAATAAACGGTGGTATTTGAATGCTCTAAGGGATTACGTACCTTCCCGGGCTGTCCGTCGCTGAGCAGATAGTTGCCGAGCAACGCAGAGCGGGTCTCGTTGTTGGGCAGGCGACGCTGCAGGTACGAGCTGCTGCCCTTGGCTGCGCCCACCGGCTGCACAGTCACCACGCGCGTGCCCTGCTCCACTTCACCCCCGCGCACGCTCACATTGATGATGCCCTACGCGACACCCAAACAAAAATCTTGTAATTTCATTAAACCGTTTAAATCAATTATAGGTAATCATTAATACCAACCTCTCAAATCTTTACAGATTGCCTCATAGGCAGGATATTTGCCATACTTTCCGCGCGTGGCAAACGAGTCGCACATCGAGACCGTATAATTTCATCAAATAGTTCATCATTATCATTATCAATAACAACCTATCAAAATCTCCCAGACTACCTCATAGGGAGGAAATGTGTCGTAGTTACCACGCTTGCCAGAGGAGGCGGAGATCGTAATGTTCTATTGTTTTAGGTTTTCATAAGGAAGATGCCGCTGCCAACTCCTGTATGATTTCATTCTATCACTTCTTACAACACCCACAAGATTACATGGCCTAGTGGGCACATATTTATATCGCCACCACATGTTATCAAACAGTATAAACACAGTGCCTGAGAAACGTTAAATCTGAAACTTTTGTTTGGTACCCACATTTCCCAAGCCATCTTTATCTTTTACGCTTGGAAGACCGTCTGTGGCTTTTTTACTTATTTGTGATATTCTTTTTTTAAAGGTTCCAACTTCCAACCAGAGACGACAATAGCAAGTAAATTAAATTGAAACAATAAATAAATAAAAAAATTATTTATTATTTTATTTATTTATTTGAACACCAACATAATTAACATTACATCGCTGCAAACAGGACTACATATTCCGTTTGTAAATGTTATTATTAAACATGAAGACAAAATTAAGATAAAAGGTTCAAAAAATTAACTAATGTAAAATTAAACAAATACTATTGTATAGTGACTTTTTAAAGCTGCGAATGCCACCCGCGAATAGAAGAAGAAAGAATAGAATTCTAAGTCTATTGTTTTGGCCATGTTTCTGTACTCTCTTACAAAACGGTTTAAAGGGACATTTTGACTAAGATCAAAATTTACCAGTTTGATCCACGAGAATTTTAAATCTCGATGGCTCAGGTTGTTTGAGTGGTGCTGAAAAAGTAAGTAGATGTAAAAGATCCGGAACATCAAGAATGCCATTCGCTAACTTGTATGAGAACATTAAGTCGTGCACGCGTCTTCGATCTGATATAGAATAAATTATAAAACTGTTCCTCGCTTCATAATTCAGAAGTACCTTGCCTGCCTAGGTTACAGTTAGATATAATCATTGATTTATATAACCCTGTTTTCCTCTTCATTAAATTTTCTTTTAAAATTTTATCTTTAGTATCCAGAAATTCTAAAATAGTCTCAAAAAGTGCAAAAAAATCTTGTCAAACATAAGCCTTTCGACAGCCAGCGTACTTCAGTGTGAAGGAGTAATTGATGAAAGTGTTCGTCACTTTCTTCACACAACTACGCAAATAACCGCGTATTCAACGCGTTGCTTCGGATTCGGTTTACTGCATCAATGACTAAATTAAGTGATTCATGCAATCTAACACTCAAATTTTTAGCAACTAAATGTTGTCGATGGATGACGCAATGTATTGCTAACACCACTGACACATTTTGTTTTAAATAGCTCATAAATCCACGATAACGTCCAACCATGGCAGATGCTCCATCTGTAGCTACTGATATTATATTTGATAAAGGAATTGCTTTTTCAATGAAGTAATCCTTCAAAACATGAAATATTAATTCACCTTTAGTGTCGGTTATCAAAGTTCTTGCGAAGAGCAGTTCTTAGTAGATTTCTTGATTCATAATGAAACGAACATATGCCAATAATAATGCTGCATTATCAGCTAAAGTTGACCCGTCCAGTTGTATAGAGAAATGGGTCGTTTGCCAACAACTACATAAGAAGCTTTCAATATCAGAACTCATTTCATCAATATGTCTTTCAACAGTATTGTTGCTTAAGGGAATTCTTTTAATAATATCAGATGCAGGTTTGTGTAAAACAGTTTTTAAAACCTCTTCAACGACTGGCAAAATTAACTTCTCCCCGATAGTATGCGGTTTTCCGGATTTTGCTATAAGTAACGAGATATTGTAAGACGCCCGCAAACCATCATCATTTCTTTGTGACGTCGAAGCGAACATTCTGTCCAGTGTAGGTCTCTTCTGAAGTTTATCTTTGAGTGTTTGAAAGTATTTCAAATCTTTCTCTGTTTTATCAGGGTGGCATCTTCTCAGATGATCTTGCAGTTAAGATGGTTTCATAGCGTCATTGCCCAAAACTTTGTTGCATAAAAGGCACATAGGCAATTGTTTGTCCGGCAATGATGGAATGAAGCCAAATTTCAAATAATCGACACTGTACTGTCTACATTTCTTTTTAGATTCGGACATAGCATCAGTCATCTGTGGGCAAAATTAAATTATTTAAATAAGACAGAAAATCCAGCAGCTGTATATTAAAAATATTTTTTGATTTTTCCGAAAACATTCCATAATTCGAACATCTTCTTGTAACAATTAGCTCTAATTAATATAGTAATTATAATACCAATTGCTAAAACTTTTAAAAATAAACTTTAAGATTGAATATTAAACTACTAATAACTAAAGTCATGATTGGCGTAATTTATCTATCTTTGCTAACTACGAGTACATAACTAAAATTTAATAAAAAATGATGTACTTACTTTTCTCCAGCACTCTCAAACAAAATAACACTGACTCACTATAATTTGTGTGATATACTATCTGTTTATATTTTTTAAAATATTTTCTTAGCACTTTCCTTTTCAAGATTCAGGAAACGAATAAACGTATTTGTCCCACATTCGTATTTATAGGGTGACGAATTGAACAAGTCCGTGCAAGGTAGCGAAGCTCTGAGACTGCGACTCTCAGGTTTTTACAAGTTCAAAATGTATTGCGACCACAAAGCGAATACCAACATCCTACAACTTACACAATTTTATAAACATATAATAAATTTTTTACTTCATAGGTACTTTTATAAATAATGTATAAGTTTTGATATTAAGTAGTAGTAGTTAAGTAGTAGTAAGTAAATAGGTACTATCAGTGTATGTGTTGAGATCCACTATCGTGGACCCCCATTTTCATTTCATGGACCCCAAATTATTTTTCGCTGACGTAGACCCCTTGCGGGTTGTCATAGACCCCTAGGGGTCGATATAGACCACTTTGGGAATCACTGCGCTAGAACATATCACATTTATATGAACATTATATCTCAGTTTCTTATCCAGCCATACTGCTTGATCCTTCACTATGAAAAACTTTAGTAATTTAACGGCGTAAAACCCGTCACCATATGTTCATTGTAAGATGCGGCTGTAGACAATGAGAAGCAAAGGATATCGCGTCTACCACACGACACGTCTTCGCCCCTAAATGACACAACATCAAGGGAGATAGATTTTGCAAAGGCTAACTAAGAATAATAATATAAAAAATTAGAGGTAAAGATAATAGTCTAATAGGTAAAAATGATAATCTTAGCGATAAGACATACCCAATATTACCTAAAGGTTAAACTAATAATCTTGGCAGCAAGAATAATAATTTAGCCGGTTATTCTGAGTATTTCACCAGATGACGCCTTGTTTTGAAGGAAACGCGTTTCGTGAAATTGGCGGTGGTTTGTTTTTTGGTATAGAGGTTAGAAGAGCTATTGAGTGTAGGTAATAGTGATTGCAGTGCTTTAGTGGAAGCAGTGGTACAGGGAGAGGTGCTCTTCGAACTTAGGATTAACGGGAATATCTTCAATATTAAAGAGTAAACTGATGGCATTGTTTTGTATATTTTATATTAAAAATATACTCTAAAAATTGATAAACATGTAAGGTGCGTTGGGGTACTACCGGACGGATTTCCGACTAGTTAAAAGAGTCTGGCAAAAACTTTATTTTCTCGACATCCATATACGTCAGATTTCTGAAACATGGCGCAAATCGTTAATGGTTACACGTTATTTAGCTATAAGAAGCTTTTACTTTTCAAAACTCAACAGTTTCTGCTTAAAACGTGTGCGGAGACAAGGCATAATTTTTTATATGCATGATGAAGAATTGGCCATCAAGGGGAAGACCGGACGTCGCTACAAATCGCAAATAAAAGTGATAGGGAAAGACTGGACAGACGAAAAAATTCAAAAATTACCTTGTTTTATAAAATACTGCGCAGCGCACGCCCTACTTTTCGGAGCGACTGCCTGAAACTTGGGGTCGGGGCAAAATAAAATGGAATCTTGTACCATATTGCTAGCTTTCAAAAATATAGCATAATTCACCGGAAATTTGAATTTTACGGTCTTACCCCCATCACCGATCTTACCCCAATGCACTATATTTAAAACTAATTTGTCCTCACCTCACCTCAGTCCCAAATAGCGACATCTAGTGAGCGGAAGATAAATAATTAGCCGTCATTACGTATCAAGAGGGTCGTAAGAGAAGGTTACGGATGAAGCCAAAATAGATCTTATAGCTTTCGACAGACTGCGGTATAAAATACCTTATACGCCAGCAGTAAAATAAATTGAAATAGAAATAAAATATTAGATTTAGTTGAAGATTGCATAATTATTGATCAAGGCAAATCCTACAACGGGAGAGCACCAGCAGCATACGTTTACGCGCTAAAAAATCACAAGTTATATATTTTTAAAGTTATGTGCTCCACTTACCTCGCAGTTTACACCAATATAAGGCCAAGGCCCTGCACCAGCTCCGGCGAGGAAAGCGGGGTCTCGCTGAAGAAACCGCAGCAGCTCTGCCAAATCATAAATCTTGTCACGCCGAACCAGAGGCACCAAATATGGTGGGCCACCGATTTCTACCAGCTTTGTGTTACCCGTCAACCCTGCAAGCAAATACATTCATTAACTTTCACTAAAATTTTAATTCTTTATGTTTACATATTTTTTTATATAAAATAAGGGTGACAAATGAACACACATGACACCAGATGGCAAGTGGTTTCCGTGGTCCATAGACATCTATGTATATCCTTGATTACGGATCAAAATGCAGATGCGTTGTCACCCGTGAGCACTAAGCTGGAATGCCTCGTTTCCAGTAAAAGGGGTCTCCGGTTCTCTACACTCATCGTTAGCTGTGAAGCTACTATTTTACTGGCATTCTTAGAAAATAAGTTTCTTAGAGAATTTTCTGATGTCTTACTAATCTTACAATCAAACACACGCCAATTTCGGAATTTACAATTGAACACAAAATGGAAAGTTAAAGGCAGACCGAATCGCACACAAACCTATTTTTTACAGTATATCTAAAAATATATTTATAATGTAAAACTATGATAATGATAAAGAGCAATAAGTTACTTCGTTATCGCATTAATAACAACAACTTGCTACTGTCTGAATCTTCCTTATCTACTGTTTATTCTTGATAGTACTCGAGGTGAGATTGGGTGAACGAGTTCACAGTCATCGTTATGTAATACAATGTCAAATGAAACACCGAAATCGGACATTTATGTGTTGTTAATAACAATTTATCCCAATTATGTACTTTTTGTACGTTCTAAACTTTAGTACAAATCTACCTTCCCCTAACAGTGGTAGAACTACGCGGTAACCTTTGCTGTTGCACGTATGGGCCGGCAAACCGGGGTGGTACCACGACCTCATAGAAGACCAGCGTGAAGTAGAGGCTTTGCTTCTGCATTTCTTCTGCATTGATGAGTGTAGGGTCGGAGGCCCAATTCCCTCCCCCCCTTAACGTGGTAGCGGAGTTTAATATAACACTACCCCAGGAGGGTAGCAGCACCCCCGGTGAAGGAGATCCCTTGCTGAGCATCCACACCCAAACTTCCCTACTCTTCCCGAGCGTGGGTGCTCAGGCTGCCCGTCGTATTCTGGGGGGGGGGGGGGGGGGCGAAATTCCGCTCGAGACTGACCTGCTCGGGGCAAACGGAGCAATAAGTCGAGGGTGTCCCCTGCCACGCTATCCGTGAATTTCTGGTACATCAGGACTTCATTCAAACCTTAACGCCGTCCACTACCATCTGGAAACGGCGAAGCCGGCCATGCTCTTTCTAACCGAGACACAGGTGTCTTCTCTGTCATAAGCATGAGTTCTACCTGGCATGGGATCGCGCATTGACAACAAAGAAGTACTTATAATTCTGCTTCCAGGTCCTTCAAAAGTGTCATTGTGAAGGCAAAGTCAGAATTGGCGAGAAACTTGTTCGTCTTCCTTCGGGTACACGTGCATTCTAGTCTCTCGCCAAGGCTGTCCAAGGGAACTTCTGCCAGCCATCTCTACCATCTCTGCACAGGGAGGACGACTCACTGGCCCATGCCACAAAGGACAAAGCCGATCTACTGGGTATCTCTCTTTACGTTAAACTCGACTCTTGATGACGGGGGAACACACCGCCGGCCATACCGCAATGTAAGTGCTCCATGCAGGATGTGCTATTTACCCAACGCTCGGTGCGCAGAACACTCCTCTTTCTGGACATCAACTGGTCGAGTAGGCTTGATGGCGTCCCTCTTATTGTGGTGAAGACGTGTGCTCCGGAGTTGGCACCGGTTTCAACGTGTCTTTTCCGGTACTGCTACTCCCTAGGCGTAGTCCCAAAATCATGGAAGACAGCCTTCGTGCACCCGATCCCTAAAAAAAGGTAACCACTCTGATCCGTCCAGCTATAAGCTTATCGCCATCACCTCCTTGTTCTCTAAAATAATGAAATTTATTATTAACAGCCCGCTCATGCGGTACCTTGAGGATCGTCAGCTGCTTACTGACCGCCAGTACGGTTTCCGTCACGGTCGCTCAACTGGTGATCTTCAGGGTTACCTAACTTATAAATGTGCGGAGACAGTAGAGTTCAAGGGGGAGGCGTTGGCCGCTAGTTTGGACATAGCAAAGGGCTTCGATCGGATTTGGCACAAAGCGCTTCTTACGAAGCTTCCTTCATGGGCTTCCCGAGAAGTTGTGTAATTGGATCCCTAGTTTTTGCTGATTGGAGCATCAAGGTTGTAGTAGACGGTGCATGCTCCGATTACAAGCCCATTAACGCTGGTGTTCCACAAGGCTGTGGCTATCACCAACGCGGTTTTTTCTGCATATCAATGACATGTTGCAAATCGGTAACCTTCATTTCTATGCAGACGACAGCACTGATGATGCTTTGTACATCGGCAGCGCCAATATTTCTCGGGAAAACGTCACCGAGTACAGGGACAAACTTGTGTCTGAAGTTGAGACTTTGTTGATCAAAATATTGGACTGGGGGCGACTAAATCTAGTCCAGTTTAATCCCCAGAAGACACAAGTTTGCACGTCGTCAGAAGTACCAACCTCTTACGTACTTCTACCAGCAAGCACCAGTGCGTGCGCTGCCATGTCCTGGTCAGAAGTACCAACCTCTTACGTACTCCTACCAGCAAGCACCAGTGCGTGCACTGCCGTGCCCTGGTCAGAAGTACCAACCTCTTACGTACTTCTACCAGCAAGCACCAGTGCGTGCACTGTGCAAGGGTAAAGAAAGCCAGTATAAATTATATGCTTTGAGGCGCGCCATCTTGGTCCTCGGAGGTTCTGTTACAACAACGCATCTGTAGCTTTCTTTGTTTAAAAGTTGGTTGCAAATATCTATAAGCACACTGGTGGACTGTAAGATCGTTTTTTTTAATAAAAAAAACATGACAAACGAGCACACAGTCCACCAGATTGGTAGGTTGAAGCTGTGACCCATAGACATCTACATATATTCTCGATTATGAATAAAAATGCAGATGCGTAAGATAGAATGCCTCGGTTTCAGTACGAAAGAATCTCCGGTTCCCTACACTCACCAAACGAAACACACATATTTTACGCTGATAGTCTGTGAGAGCGTGGTCCTACCCCGATACCCGTTCGTTCTACAACTAATGTAGCTGCAGCGTGGCTCTACCACGTAAAATGTGTAATTGGTTGCAACTTAATTTTCATTAAAAAATATAATATTATTTAAGGATTACGAGAATATGACATAAACATATATTCTGGGGGAGAGGGAGGCAAGACGGAGCAATTAACGTTTGAAGCTAAAAAGAACTAAGTCTATAATATGTTTTTATTTTAATAATCATCTTTGGTTAAAACTACTTTTACGGATTTTATCGCGTTTAATTTTACTTTTAATTATTTTTATTTTTAATTCCCGACGTTTCGGGTCTTTCCAACATCCATGGTCACAGGGGACTGAGGTGACTGACGTCCCGATGTCAATGTTAAATTAATTGTTTACGGTCCGATCTATTAACGAAACGTCGGGAATTAAAAATAAAAATAATTAAAAGTAAAACTAAACGTGATAAAATCCGTAAAAGTAGTTTTAACCAAAGATGATTATTAAAATAAAAACATATTACGATAAAATCCGTAAAAGTAGTTTTAATCAATGTGTAGTGTTCGCGTAAATATAAGAAATCATTAACCATCTTTGGTATTCAGTCTTCTTTGATCAAGGGTCCTTAGAAACATATGATGCCTACGTAATTAAATAGAATTGCCCCTCCCTGTAGGCAAGGAATACATAATAGTACGGTCGGGGTACCCGTGAAGAGCGAGATGGGGTTTAGGAAAGGATTTATTTTGTTGACGAAATTCGCAAGCAAACGTCGCATCTTAATTTTCGTCATCCACACCAGCATAGCTACAGTGAGCCCATTTGCCTCATGAAGAACATGCAGCCCAGCCTTCATTTGACCCCAAATAGCAACCATTACAATACAAACATAGTGTATTTTCAACCTAATTATCGCTGTTCTGTATTGATGAGCTAACCCTAGATACTTTTTTCTTTTTGGTCACTCTTTTATTAACCGCAGGTTTTCTTTCGGTCTCCTTTAGTTCTCTTATGGCTTTTTCCTTTTGCTTATCTTCATCTGCCAGTTCCTTTCTATTAATCGTCTCTTCTAATTATTTTTATGTGTTGATAAAGTTGTAACAGCGGTTTCACGAACCACCTTCTTTTCTTTCCACAGTAACTCATTTTGCCTTGTACCATAGAGTCCACCACATTTCTCATGCTCTCTTCTGACAAAGCTCTTTTATTGTTTTTCTTTTTTAAGTTTTCACCATTCTACAACGATAAGGAAACACTAATAGTATCATACAAATCGTCACACTTGTACAGATTTTTTTAATAGAATAAAAGGTGACAAACGAGCACACAGTCAATCAAGAATCAAAATGCAGATGCGTTGTCTGCCCTGAGGACTGAGATGGAATGCCTCATTTCCACTAAAAGGATCTCCGTTTCCCTACACTCACCATACGAATCACAGCAGTATTAAGCTGCTATTTTACGCTGGTATTCTGTGAGAGCATGGTCCTACCCCGGTCGAGTCGACCTATTCGTGCTGCAACCAGAATATAGCTGCAGCACGGCTCTACCATGTATAAAAAAATATATAGCAAAATAAATTTAAAAAAAAAATTAGTGCAAACAAGATGGGGTACCATATACCCTGTTATGCCCTCTCATGCCAAAAACAGTGATCTCATACACGAATAAACAAGAGCTTACCCGCAAGCGTAATCGTTGACACGTATAAATAACTTTATTTGTATTTTGAATTTAGAAAAAACATGTTCCAAATAAACTGACAACACTCTAATAAAATTATATACCAGAAACAGATTTTTCCATTTTATAAATAAACACTAAAAACTGCTATGGCGGCACAGTGTCGTACAAAAACGATCTTGATCCCACCCCATCATTCCGCTCCTTCCCTACTAACCTGGTGACGTGAGCTCGAAGGGCGGCTGCGTGAGATCAGGGCTCTCCACAACAGACACATCCACAGACTCAAATGTGCTCTGAAGTCCACGGGATAGCACTGTTGAACGAATTCATTTTGTTATAGTAGTTACAAGTATTAAAATGTATATATCATGTATTGACTTGTACTTATTTTAAAAACGCCTCTGATGCTCTATTATATAGTACGTGAGGGTAATATGGTCACTTTCTTGTAACTCAAACACCAGCCTTGTTTGCATAGATGGCTTTTGATACGAGAGCTCTTCATCGGTCAATCAAATATTATAGGGTCAAAAAGGCACTGCTTTATAGACGCCATTTTGACAGTTGATATTGTAGTCAATATTTTAGTCGATTTTAGTATGGTGTAGTGTAATTAGTTTCGAAGTGTTCTTAATTATTGCCAAAGCTTGTTTGCTATTTTCTCTTAATTTAATAGTGATAATATACGACTTTGTGTTTTTGTTCCTGTCCTTCTCCTAGTCTTGTTTTATAGGGCGGAAAATCTTAGTGACCTTATTAGCTTATTACCCTCAGGTACCTTTGTTCGTGTTTCGTAATTTGTGACAAACAAATTTTAATGTGAATTCAAAATTAGGTTGTCAAGTGATTAAGAATTTATTTGGCTTATAAAATTTAATAATTTTAAAATTGAATACTTATATACACTACTTTTTCTCAAGTACATTAGGGGTATCTTTTTATGCAGCAATAATCTGCTAACATAGCATAATCTTCTTTACCCTAAGTACGTGAAATCACGGTTTTAATAAAGCTGTTTTATGTCCAAGATATTGGGGGAAATCGATCTTGTTCATCATTAATGACTCCCGAATTTAAACATCCTAGCTCTTCAAATTATTCATTAGTGTTAGTAAGAAAAGTTAAAAAAATGACGTGTCTTATTGATTTTACTTAATCATACTAAATAAAACACCTAAAGAATACAGGCAGGTATCGTTTTTTTATACCATAATTTTAAATATTTGGACATAATGGATACCATGTGAGCAATTACCTACGTATTTCTGTGTGATAGGACTGTAACATATAAATAATAAGTATAACTACATTTTATAACTGGGCTAAATAAAATAATATCCCTTATGAGTTATAGAATAGTATCTCTCATGGAACTGTGATAGTAGGAACCCACCTACTTAATAGAAAAACGATATCAAAAGTATCGAGACACAATGCGTCCGAAAGAAAATTCCGCAAAACTCAACGTTGCTACAGTTATGGTTAGTCTGCATTTGCATGCAATGCTGCATCTTGATATTTACTTTAAGTTTATGAGGTAAAGATCTAAGTATGAATTACCACTCAACATATAAGGGTAGATAATCAAATTGAAATAATCGTTAAAGATCAAGGGTGACTTTCTTTTCAGACTAAAACTATATCGTAATATACTCTGTACTCACCATCAGCTATCTCGTTTAACGGTGGCACGTAGAGAGCTTTTTCTTCGATAGGAACTTTTTTGTAATCTATGGCCGCCATGCTAGAAATATTAAGTTTAATAAAAATTAAGTAAAAATTAAATTAGAAATAAATATATTTATTTCTAATTTAAAAGAAATATATATATATATATATATATATATATATATATATATATATATATATATATATATATATAAAATAAAGAAATAAATATATTTATTTCTAATTTAAAATAAGCACTTTTTTATAGTAAAGCATTTTTATTGTAGCTTCAGTATCATCGGACTATCTGTCACTGAATTTTTCAAACATTTTCCAAAAGGAACGTTTCCAGTAGGTACTACGCGTTCATTTCAAGTTTGCCGTCGTCGACCGTTACGATATCACAGTTGACGGTACCGTATACAAAAAAAATTTCATGTTTATCTATGATATCATATGAACATGATGACTATTTTATTGTTAAATTGAGCACTAAAGTAAGTAAGTTGTTTGTTGTCTTATATACAGAAATTGAGAGCAAACAAGTAGATAAAATGCATATTATAAAGTAATTTATTCAGTAAAGTGAAATAACAACAGATTACAAAATATTATAATTAAATCTTTTATAGTTTTATTTTACATTTAAAACATTTCAAATACGCAAAACATTACGAAGGCGCTGCTATCGGTACTAATAGGGCAACGCTTGAGGTGCGGAGTGAGGGAGCGCGGCGGGGGGTGACGGCATTCTTGGAATGAACAAGTAGTACTAATGAAGCGTAAAAGATGTTAGAAAGAGGAGCTAAGAGGGGCATCGACGGAGACCTGATATCCGTCTGGATGAGAGGTCAGCAGAAGGTCCAATAGGGAAAGTACATGATGTTCCACATCTGGGATCCGCGTAGGCTAGTATAGGTAACTAGTTGTGTGAGACCATATGCCGAAGCAAAGTCATACCTAAACAGATCTACCCGCATGATTGGTTAAACGAGAACCAAGTATAAATTTATAACATTGTAAGCAAATGATATCTCTGACACAAACCTTTTGTAGGTACTTAGGTACTTTATCAGAAAACAACAAAATGTTTTTTTTGAGAATAATGTTCTTACATTATCATCAGATTCTGGTTTATGATCAAAATTTCAACTCTAGCTCATCGATAAGTTAGTTTAAAATCAATTATTGCATTTGACCTGAACATATCACGAAAGCGAGTTAATAAAACGGTGCAAATGAATAAAATGTTTATTATTAAAAGTTTTACGACGATAATGATAAATATGCTTAGCTCCTCAGATTCTCACTAACAGTTAGATGATACTATTATGTCATGCAACGTGCACATTTTACTAAATCGTCATTTCACGGTACAGCATAATTAATTGCACTTTTAGTGTAATTTAACTAGTGCCATAATATCAAAAAACCTGACAGAATACTCATTGGTAATTCGTGCAGTGACACATTGACGTCAAGAAATAAAAACTGATGTCTCTTTACCTCGCTAAATTATTCCCGCCGATCAAGGCCGCAGCTTCCACAGCTATCAGAAAAATATATGTGAAATACGCTACGATAATCCAATTTCTAACGACACGCATTCTGTTACTATAAGCACTTTGACAAAACTAAGCAATTTAATCATAAATAATTAAATAAGCAATCCATCGTATCACTGGGTTACAAGTTGATGACCTTAAGTTAAAAATACTTACGTATATTTTGTTTTTGTTTCGTATGACAGGACCGACAGCACGGACAGCGTGGAACTTGACGACAGACGTGCGCTCTCGCCGGCTGCGTGCGAACAGTGACCTCAACCTCAACACATTATTATAACTAAACGAATAATCATTCATTCCGATATTTTTATCGTTACTGTATAGTATTGATTTTGTTGTTTGATTAATAAACACTTAGACTTAGTAAATAAGCACATCATTAACGTTTCTGTAATGATAGCTTCGTAGCACTACAGTAACGGTTATGTTCGTTCGTGTCATGGCGGTGTAAGAACATTTACTACCCTATAATATCGCCCCGTGGGTGCGGGTGTCGTAAGAGACGACAGAGCACAGCAGCATCTTTCTGATAACAACCCGCCTGCCAAGGGTGGCTGTACAGTGCAACCGTACATTTTAGTGTGTAAGCGATTTATTTAGGTCAACATAATTTGCGTCATTCATTTTAGTTTTGAGCAATGGACAGTTGACGTTGTCGCTCAGAACACGATAGACGCGTTCTATATTGTTGCAACTAGCGCCATCTAGTGTCAGGAACGAGAGCGAGGAGAGCTTTGCAGAAAATGACATCACAAATCTCTCAACCAACAGCGCCATCCGAAGAACTAAGTTTCTCGAAAAACTATACTCGCACACTCGTCCCTTTGCGCGCATTTACTTGAATATTCGGGATGCTTCTTTGCTAATTTAAATAAATAGGCCCTGCAAGATGCGATCGAGGCAGAGTTGAACTCGGCGACACAAGCGAAGCTTCGGAGCGGAATTAAGTGAATTAGTGTGTTTAATTATTAGTGTTTTAAGTTTTAATTTGTGTAAAGTAAATTAAAGTGTTAATTTAGGTAATTTTATCGGCAATTTTTATTGTCACGAACCTCAAGCTCGTAACAATTGGTGTCAGAAGTGGGATAAAATCATGCCGATTTTACCTAAGGAGGACACGGAGGGTGTCCGTACCCGAAGTCAACGCCAGCAGGAGACGGACCAACGAAGATTTGGTGGTGCAACGTCGCAGACGTCGGAGGGCCAGCCATCGGCTGCAGGCCCGTCGGTAGCTCCTACATCTGCAGCACCTGACTTAGGTGCTCTGATGGTGATGCTGCAGGAGCAGGCTCGTCGACAGGAGGAGCAGGCTCGCCGACAGGAGGAGCAGGCTCGCCGACAGGAGGAACAGGTCCGTCGGTTGGAAGAGCAGCTGCGGGGCGGCCAGGAAGAACAGATGCTTCTCATGAAGGACCTTCACGCTACCTTCGGGAAAAAGATAAGGGAGGTGAAGGATAAGGTTGCTCAACATGACAACCGCCTGTCGGAAGCTGAGACCCAAATCAACCAAGTTAAGAAAACGCTGGATGAACTCAAACTTGGGGATGGAACTACAGCTCCCGTAGTAGCTTCAGCACCTTCGCTACGTGGGTTCAAGGTGCCACCGTTCGACGGGACTTCTTCCTGGTCAGCCTACAAAATCCAGTTCGAGGCTGTTATGAAAGCGAACGGCTGGAATAAAAGTCAGGCCATGACCGCTCCCACACTAGGCCTACGCGACCAGGCCTTAACAGTTCTGGAAGCTCTCGGTGAGGAAGTGACTTATGAGCAACTCCTTGAGGCATTGGAGGCAAGATATGGCGACGCTCACCTGGAACACGTCTTTCGTGCGCAGCTTAAAGATCGCGTGCAGCGCATCAACGAAAACTTGCAGCAGTGGGCTCTGGAGGTGGAGAAGCTGGTGCGAAAAGCATACCGGTCTGTACCTGCGCTCATTGAAGGGAACCTGGTGCAGACATTCATCGACGGCATCCGTGACCTGGAAGTCAGAGCTGCTGTGAGGCTCGGGCACCACGAGACGCTTAAGGACGCCTTGGCCCATGCACTGGAGGTAGAAGCCGTGCGGCAGGATCATCGTTCCCATCGCGTCAGGGAGGTTGCAGCAGCTACAGTTCGCGACCGCAACAAAGGATACAGCCCTAGGTGCTATGGCTGTGGGGAAAAGGGCCATCTTCGATCCAGCTGCCCTAAGCGAACCCTAGAAAGGGAAGGTGAACGATCCCAGGAGGGTAGTGCGGCCAACAGCACCGCCTAGCAGCAGCAGGGAAACGAGTAAAAGCCAGAACTGCGGGGCGGGTGCTGGCAGATGTTAAAAGAGCCCCAAGGATCTCGATCTCACAAACCCATGATGGGAACAGTCTAATCATCAAGGGCGAGGTCAACGGAATGCCGTGTAAAGTGACCATAGAAACTGGAGCCTCTCGTACGGTTGTTAGTTCCCAAGTTATAAGTCAGTTCCTTGGGGACTCCGCATACAACCTAGAACGCATTAATTTGGTAACAGCCACCGGTCAGCGTATACCCGTCCGTGGAGAGAAGGAGATGGAGTTGAAGCTTGGCAACGTGATCTACCTGCATAATGTCATCTTGGCTGATATAATGGACGACTGCATCCTAGGCCTAGACTTTATGAGGAATAATTGTTGTGAGATCGACGTTAAGCAAGGTGTTTTGAAATGTGGACAGGAGGAACTTTTTATGGAAGGTGCGTTACCAGGGAACGTGTACAACATTAGGAAGATTGTTCTTCCGCCTAGATCGGAAACGATTGTTCCGGTTAGTCTTCCTCGAAACGCTGGGCAAGTTCACCGTTGTATACTTGTGGAAAGGGTAAACAATGACCTTTCATGGAAAGTAGCTCGAACCTTGGTCAGGACCACTGACATCTCAGGAGTACGTGTGCTGAACCTTTGCGACCGGGAACAGATTATAGAAAAAGGCACACTGATTGGTACTTGTGAGGAAGTGGATTGGTTACGTTGGTACCAATATCTATCGACTGGGACCCCCAGCAAGGATGCAGAAACGAGAGTGACCACACTTTTGGAAGACTATCGCAGTGTTCTCTCCCCGAACGAATTGGTCAAGGCAAAGAAGTTGTTACTCAAGTACGCCGATGTATTCTCATCAAACGATGCTGACATAGGAAAGACTGGCTTAGTTCAACACAAAATAAACACAGGAGAAGAATTGCCTATCCGTCAGCGGCCAAAAAGATTGCCGGTAGCACGTGAAAAGGAAGTGGAAACCATGATTGAAGGAATGGTGAAGGATGGTGTTATTGAACCTTCCTCTAGTCCATGGTGTTCACCAGTGGTGCTGGTGAAGAAGAAGGATGGCAGCATGCGGTTTTGTGTTGACTACCGCCGTCTGAACGACGTTACGAAGAAGGACAGCTATCCCTTGCCAAGAATTGATGACACGCTGGACATGCTTACCGGAGTAAAGTGGTTTAGTACGCTGGATCTAAAAAGTGGCTACTGGCAAGTTGAAATTGACCCTAAGGACAAGGAGAAAACTGCGTTCTCGACGGGAAAGGGTTTGTGGCAATTTAAAGTAATGCCGTTTGGGTTGTGCAATGCTCCAGCAACGTTTGAAAGGCTGATGGAGCTTGCACTTACTGGGCTAATTGGCGATGCCTGTCTGGTCTACTTGGATGACATCATCATCGTGGGCCGTACGTTTGAGGAACACCTTCAGAACCTGGAACGCGTGCTCACGAAGATTCAGAGTGCCAACCTCAAGTTGAGTCCGAAGAAATGTTCACTAATCAAACGATAAGTTAACTTTTTAGGGTATGTAGTGTCGGAAGAAGGTATCCGTACGGATCCGGAGAAAATCGCCGCTGTCAAGGGTTGGCCGGTTCCAAAAGACAAGACGCAGGTTAGAGCATTTTTGGGTTTGTGCTCCTATTATCGGCGATTTGTGAAGAACTTTGCAGATATAGCCAAACCTCTGCACAAGATAACCGAGGAGAAGCGACATTTCTGCTGGGATGAAAGTTGCAATATCGCATTCCAGGAGCTCAAGGACCGTCTGTGCAAAACACCTATTTTGGGATACCCTGATGCCAGCAAAGAATTTATAGTTGACACAGACGCAAGTGATATAGAACTTGGCGGTGTGTTGTGTCGTGAAGCGACAATAAAAAAACTAAGAACCTAACTTAACTAGAACGAAAACAACCAAAATAAAATAAATTATTTAAAAATTTGAAGTTTTACAGTATCTTTTATAAAAAAAAGGTATGAAGGTGATGATGGGTTGTAATGAAGATGGTGATTTACAATATTATTAAAAAAAAAAAAATAACAAAAGATACTGCAACGAAGTATGCACAGGCTATGCCTATGATAGGTGCACAGCTCCTGCTCTAGGAACACGTAGAATCTGGAGAAAACACACGCAGCGTCTGGAGAAGGTACACGCAGCGCTTGGAGTAGACCCACACAGCGTCTTGAGCCGGTACGCAGCGTCGGGAGTAGGTCCACGAAACGTCTGGAGTAGGCACGCAGCGTTTAAAGTAGGTACACGCGGCGCTTGGAGTAGGCAAACACAACTTCCGGAGTAGACCCACACAGCGTCCGGAATAAACACGCAGCGTCTGAAGTAGGTCCACGCAACGTCAGGAGAAGGCACGCAGCGTTTGAAGTAAGTAAACACAGCGCACTAGTAGGCGGAGGCGTAGGCGTGGCTAGGCGACGACTTAAGGAGCGGGCAGAGGCTTGCAGGATCCCGAGGCAGTGCAGAAAAGGCCTTTAGGAGATGCTTCAAGTATCAAAGCTCAAGTCAGACTCCCCATTCGCCGATTGAGTTCGGCTTATTTTTTCTTTTTGACGGATCTCGCATAAGAACGGAAAATTATTCTCATTAAATTTGAAATTATTTAAATTAAAAGCAAATTCTTGTAAATGGCCAAGAAGAAAGGAGTATTTTGAAGTAAAAACATCAGGCCGGTAACGATATTTGAATAAAAATTGCCATGACAACCTGATAAACAACGATGTCAAAACATGTCAAATTTTGGTTTTAGGCTCGTAATACAGAAACGGCAAGATTTAAGTGAAAAATGAGATATTATTTATATAGGAAAAAAAAGTAGCGCAACAGCGCGCACGAAACCCGAAATTGCAGAGTTACGGAGAACTAAATAAAAGACCGAAAAAGGTAGACTCCATTGACATCGATTTAAAAAGTGCTGATAACGTGAAAAATACGAAGTGAAAATGATTTGTTATTGTGTTCTTATGAATTAAAAATATTACAGGATCCTATGGAAATAAAGGTGATGCAAAATATCAAGTTTTGAGGCGAATGCAGAACATCAAAAACAGAATGGAAAAATAAATTTAAAATAGTGTAAAATGATATGTAAGTATGTATAAGCATAACACTACATTTTCCCCCCGACCCTGGAAAATTTTTGACTCGGCAAAAATTTTGACATGTACATTCTAAAATAAACCATAAAAACACAGCTTTGCAGAAACAGACATCACCAGACAAAATCAGATATACTATCTCTTACATTCATCATCTGCATTCAGGTAAGGGTGGAGTTCACATTCAATGACTACCACTCTAAAAGTGTGTTTTCGAAAGGACATTCAGGCTTATTTAAGGAGTTGTCATCCGCTCCTGCGTGGAAAAAAAACATTTTGAAAGGACGTTCAGGCTTATTTAAGGAGTTGTCATCCGCTCCTGAGTGAAGATAAAGTTAAAGAAATTAATCTTAAGCAAGCTTTAGTCGCTATCACTTAAGTAAAGATTAAGAACGGCCAGAGCGGTAGGGCTCAAAGCCAGAGATCAGCAACATCACTAACGAGATGTGTCTGAAATTGATATTTATACATATATACAAACTTATATACAAATATACAAACATATATACAAATGTAGTGTCATGCAAAACAGTATTAGCTGGTTCCTCACATCTAATCTTCACTTCGTATTCGAGTTCGGCCTTGTTAAGGAATTCATACTTAATAACCATTTTCATTGTTATAATTAAGTGTAAAGTTAAGTTTAAGAAATAAAAATTTAATTAAAAAATTGTACCTCTTTAAGTTATCTAGAATAAAAATATTAAAGTGATGATTGTAAGTGAAGTGTTATATGTAGGTCTAAATATAATCCAGATAAGTTGAAAAACTAGATGAAGTTTTGTTTTAGAATTTGGAAGATTGTACCTCTTTAAGTTATCTAGAATAAAAATATTAAAGTGATGAATGTAAGTGAAGTGTTATATGTAGGTCTAAATAAAATCCAAATAAGTTGAAAAACTAGATGAAGTTTTGTTTTAGAATTTGGAAGATTGTACTTCTTTAAGTTATCTAGAATAAAAATATTAAAGTGATGCATGTAAGTGATGTGTTATATGTAGGCCTAAATAAAATCCAAATAAATTGAAAAACTAGATGAAGTTTTGTTTTAGAATTTGGAAGATATGATAAGGATGAGTAAATAAAGAGTTAAGAACGAAAGAGAAAGCAATTCAATCAAAAGGAAATGGATAAGGCGTAGCTAAGGTGAAGAAAAGAAGAACTTTTACGTCGGGCGCCAAATGTCGTGAAGCGACAATAAAAAAACTAAGAACCTAACTTAACTAGAACGAAAACAACCAAAATAAAATAAATTATTTAAAAATTTGAAGTTTTACAGTATCTTTTATAAAAAAAAGGTATGAAGGTGATGATGGGTTGTAATGAAGATGGTGATTTACAATATTATTAAAAAAAAAAAAATAACAAAAGATACTGCAACGAAGTATGCACAGGCTATGCCTATGATAGGTGCACAGCTCCTGCTCTAGGAACACGTAGAATCTGGAGAAAACACACGCAGCGTCTGGAGAAGGTACACGCAGCGCTTGGAGTAGACCCACACAGCGTCTTGAGCCGGTACGCAGCGTCGGGAGTAGGTCCACGAAACGTCTGGAGTAGGCACGCAGCGTTTAAAGTAGGTACACGCGGCGCTTGGAGTAGGCAAACACAACTTCCGGAGTAGACCCACACAGCGTCCGGAATAAACACGCAGCGTCTGAAGTAGGTCCACGCAACGTCAGGAGAAGGCACGCAGCGTTTGAAGTAAGTAAACACAGCGCACTAGTAGGCGGAGGCGTAGGCGTGGCTAGGCGACGACTTAAGGAGCGGGCAGAGGCTTGCAGGATCCCGAGGCAGTGCAGAAAAGGCCTTTAGGAGATGCTTCAAGTATCAAAGCTCAAGTCAGACTCCCCATTCGCCGATTGAGTTCGGCTTATTTTTTCTTTTTGACGGATCTCGCATAAGAACGGAAAATTATTCTCATTAAATTTGAAATTATTTAAATTAAAAGCAAATTCTTGTAAATGGCCAAGAAGAAAGGAGTATTTTGAAGTAAAAACATCAGGCCGGTAACGATATTTGAATAAAAATTGCCATGACAACCTGATAAACAACGATGTCAAAACATGTCAAATTTTGGTTTTAGGCTCGTAATACAGAAACGGCAAGATTTAAGTGAAAAATGAGATATTATTTATATAGGAAAAAAAAGTAGCGCAACAGCGCGCACGAAACCCGAAATTGCAGAGTTACGGAGAACTAAATAAAAGACCGAAAAAGGTAGACTCCATTGACATCGATTTAAAAAGTGCTGATAACGTGAAAAATACGAAGTGAAAATGATTTGTTATTGTGTTCTTATGAATTAAAAATATTACAGGATCCTATGGAAATAAAGGTGATGCAAAATATCAAGTTTTGAGGCGAATGCAGAACATCAAAAACAGAATGGAAAAATAAATTTAAAATAGTGTAAAATGATATGTAAGTATGTATAAGCATAACACTACAGTTGTCTCAACGGAATGGTGACCAAGAGGTCGTGATAGCGTACTTCAGCAAGTCGTTGTCAAAACCGGAAAGGAACTATTGTGTCACAAGACGCGAATTGCTCGCTGTGGTAAAGTCGTTGCAGCATTTTAGCAAATATCTTCTGGGACGAAAATTTCACTTAAGAACTGACCATGCTGCACTAAAATGGCTATTGCAGTTTAAAAATCCAGAAGGACAAGTTGCGAGGTGGATTGAACTACTGCAGGAATACAACTTTGAGATCGAACATCGCAGCGGAAAATCTCACGGCAACGCACATGCATTGTCAAGAAGACCTTGTCCTGAAGATTGCAACCATTGTACTAGGCAAGAGAGTAAGGAAGAGGTTACCGTGAGGATGCTCAGGACGGACCACCTCGGCAACGAATGGAAGGACAGCTTACAACATGCACAGCAGGAAGATCCGGACATCAAGCCGATTCTGGAATGGATAAAGGCCAGTGCTCCCAAGCCTAAGTGGAGCGACGTCTCAGCAATGAGTTCGACCACTAAAAGCTATTGGGCCCAGTGGAACAGTTTGCTGCTTCAGGATGGAGTTCTGTGCCGTAAATGGGAAAATGTTAGGTGAGACAGCTGTCAATTGCAAATGGTTGTCCCTAAAGCTAAAGTACCGGATGTTCTACAGCTGTACCATAATCATTGTTCCGGAGCCATCTGGGAGTTAAACGAACTCTACTGAAGATCCGAGAACGGTTTTATTGGGTCCACTGTCGAAACGATGTCGAGGACTGGTGTCGTAAATGTACAAGTTGTGCGGCTGTAAAGGGACCTCAGACTCGTAGTAGAGGTGCATTGAAGTTGTACAATGTTGGTGCACCATGGGAGAGAATAGCTATTGACGTGGCGGGGCCGTTTTCGGAGAGTGAAAGCGGTAACAAGTATTTCATGGTTGTGATGGATCACTTCACTAAGTGGCCAGAAGTCTTCGCCATTCCAAATCAAGAAGCTTCAACAGTGTAGTGCAGATAAACTAGTTCATGAAGGTCTTCTGTCGTTTTGGAGTACCTTTAGAGATTCACAGCGATCAAGGAAGGAATTTTGAGTCTCAAATATTCCAGGAAACTTGCCGAGTTATGGGTACTCATAAAACAAGAACGACTTCTTATCACCCGCAATCTGATGGAATGGTGGAACGATTTAATCAGACATTGAAGAGGTACCTAGCAAAAGTTGTAGACAATCGGCAACGAGATTGGGACAAGCACATACAACCGTTTTTGTTGTCATATCGAAGCGCTGTTCACGAAAGTACAGCAGTGACACCAACTTTCGCAAACTTTGGAAGAGAATTACGGCTGCCTGCAGACCTGATCACCGGGATACCACCTGATGCCCCACGCAGTATAACCGATTATGCAAATGACTTGCGGAACAAAATGAATGACATTTATGAGCACGTCAAACAATCGGGCCAGCAAATGTCTGAGAAAATGAAAACCCGGTACGACCGAAAAATGAACAATAAAGGGTTCAACGAAGGTTCATTAGTGTGGTTGCACAATCCAGTCCGCAGCAAAGGGAAATCTCCTAAGCTTCAAGCTAAATGGGACGGCCCGTACCGGATTGTAACCAGGATCAACGATGTGACCTACCGGATACAGAAAGGCGCAAGAGGGACTCCTAAGATCGTCCATGTGGATCGCTTGGCGCATTATTATGGGACCGATAATGCTCGGGGCGAGCATGTCTTAGGAGGGGGCAGTGTTGCAACTAGCGCCATCTAGTGTCAGGAACGAGAGCGAGGGGAGCTTTGCAGAAAATGACATCACAAATCTCTCAACCAACAGCGCCATCCGAAGAACTAGGTTTCTAGAAAATCTATACTCGCACACTCGTCCCTTTGCGCGCATTTACTTGAATATTCGGAATGCTTTTTTGCTAATTTAAATAAATAGGCGCTGCAAGATGCGATCGAGGCAGAGTTGAACTCGGCGACACAAGCGAAGCTTCGGAGCGGAATTAAGTGAATTAGTGTGTTTAATTATTAGTGTTTTTAGTTTTAATTTGTGTAAAGTAAATTAAAGTGTTAATTTAGGTAATTTTATCGGCAATTTTTATTGTCACGAACCTCAAGCTCGTAACAATATCATTATCAATATCATTATATAATAACATTATTTATTTTAAATAAAATCATTTTTCCTATCAACTATCATTTAAAGGTGTTCCGTACATTTTTATGGTCCTTCGAGCTCCGTAGCGGGACCTGAAATTCGGGTTTTAACGACCGGAAAGTGTTTCCGCTCAGTGACCTATTGCGACATAGTGCACTAAGTGACGTGTGCAATAGCTTTCCAGTCTGTACTAATAAGTGTGCAGCATCATTTCATTATCAATAAGCTTCGGCCATCGGTGTCACAAAGCATCAAGTATCAAGCAGCATTTGTGGGCGTAGCGAGTCTTGGGGTGCCGCCCAGCAGTAGCAGCTTGGAGCGCATCAGGAGAATCTAAGTCTTCGTTGGGTACTTACCACCACTACAGCACGAACGCGCTCCACCACCTCTCGAACTCGCGGACCACCTCTGCACAATCAGCAACCAGCATCACATCAAGTAAGATCTTTCCATTTTACTTATCTCTATATCATGATATCTGTCAACGATGTCCTCACTACGCAGCAGCAGCTATCAACAGCAATTGAAAATTTGTATACTAATTTCAAGACCAGACTATATCAAACGCAGATTACTCTAAACAACTATTGGTTGGAGTATGAGAAGAATTATCAGCATATATCACAACTGGATATGGATGTACCAAGCAGAGAAAGAATAGATCAAGAACGTGAAAGATTCAAGGAGAGATTTGACAATATTAGAGCGCATATCCAAAACTATCAGCCTTTGACAGAGGATAGACCTGGAACAACACTGTTAAAGCCCCCTACATTTGTCTCTAAAACAAATCCAATCACGCTACAAATAAGTACAAGATCAACATCGAGCAAAACAGAAGAAATGTTGAAAAAACAGAATAGCAATTTTAAAGCATTTCAACGAACACTATCAAATATCAACCTGGAATTAGTATCAGAGAAATGGGAATTCGAAGACTTGTTACGTACTCTCCGGTCTCGTTGGGCAGCTATCGATGCCTTACACTGGGAGCTGGATAGCGAATTGGATGGCTCCAATAAAGCGTATGAAGAAACCTTCAGCTTCTATGAACAAAAATTTAGCCAAGTCAAGAAAGATATCAATACAAAGATGTGGTCTGAAAGTCACCGAGAAAAGTCCACACCCCAGATGAACATACCTACGTTCACTGGCAATTATCATCAGTGGGTATCATTCAAGGATTTGTTTTGCGAAGCAGTTCATCCAACCGCCAATCGAACCTTGTCAAATGCCCAAAAAATGCAGTTTTTGAAAAGTAAACTTAGAGGAGAACCGGAAAAAATGGTACAGCATCTGCATATCAGTTCGGACAACTATCAAATTTGTTGGGATTTGTTGAATCATCGATACAATAATAACAAATTAATTTTTATTTCTTTTAATTAGAATCTTTGTCTTCGATTTAGTCTTCGTTTGTAGTCTTCGATTGTCTTATTTCAAACCGTGCATGAATCGCTGCAGGGAATAGTCTGCAAAAACACTGGAATCGTTCTTTTAAAATTCTTGAAGATAAACCTTTATTAATTTATTCATTCATTAATCACATCCTATTAAAGTTTCCTCTTACCACACCTACGGGATGACATGGGCTAATGGACTCTTAAGCCGCCACGGTCGCCGTTTTTAATACTAGATATCTGGGGGCACGGCAGTGCCCCCGCCAAGTCGAGCAAAAAAGCGGCACGGCCGTACCATACTTTTCTCGAAGAAATTCGGGCCATTTTCAACCCCCTATGACTTCGTAGTGGATGAAACTAGAAGCCTGAATTTTCAGTAACCGAGTAAACTTTGTATAAACATGGTATATTTCTAATTTAATTCAATTTGAACCACTAATTTAAGAACTATAATTTGGCCATCGCAAGAAAACACAATGTATGAATGTATGTAATCTCACAAGTAATACATATTATATTAAATAATAATAATAATAATTATAATAATAATAATTTATTTGACTCTCAATTAACAGGTTACACTTATGTATTATATCTATGTAAAGTTACAAAATTACATTTCAAAATAGTTGGCGTTAACAGCTATACTAGTATAAACTGTGTTACAGCCGTCAGCGTGAGTTGCTTAGTGAGATTGCCAATTCAATCTATAAGTATATTTAAAACACATAAGATTTTTAACATTGATATGGTCACTATAAAATGTTGTTAGGTTAGCTAATTACGTAATAACTTAAAACAGAAGGACCCTTAAGTAGAGACTGAATAAATTAACCGACTTGGTATTATTACATGGATCTCACAACTTTTTACCGTAGAGGAACTGAGTTGCGAGACTTTATGATATTATATTTACAAGTTATGCTTTTGATCGCATGTATTAATTATTGAAATATTACACAATGCACTTTTTTCAATGGCTTCCATGTACTTAAGTTTCTTTCAGCAGATGTGCTATTTTTACTTTGGAAGGCAAAGTAACTCTCCATAGCTCGCTAAGCGACGTTAAGCTTCCTCATCCGGCCAGTATGAGAATAATATATGATCCATATGCCATCACTGGTAATATGCAAGGTTATGCTCTTCATTTAGGCTTTGAGGCAGGTATATGTCGCGAGATAAATTTCAGATGCTGCTCAGTCCAGTTTCCCGATCGATTGCTTTCAAGTCGAACCTGATGATTAAAAATAATATAAACCTACTTCAACTATCTGTTATCTGATTTAATATTATTATGTGTGGTCCCCGTATAATCTGAACCAGTGATTTACTTACGACGAGGTCAACTTATGGCAAAATGGGTAAGAACCATGTAGAGGCGGAGTAACAATATCCACTACCTCATATCGTTTCGTGGGTGTCGTGAGAGGCGACGGAGGAAAACCAACACAACAGGCAATCTTTAGGGGAGTTCCATGTTCGGCAATGGATTTATGAGGGAGTGTAACGGCACCGATAAAATAGACAAGTGCCCATGAGCCCACGTCATCGTTCGTTCTCAATTTATTATCATTATCAATTAAAAAGCATTTTCAAATGATATAGGAAGGAACCCAATACACTCTCTTTCTCTGATAAATTTTTACTGAAATAAAGAAGCTTTGAATTTTATGTAAATCTTAGAGCAGTTTCAAGAAACTAATTTAAAGAGAATACTTGTTTTAATTTAGGGAAGGATATAAAAAAATGTCTTCTATAAATCACTTTTTATTATTTAATAAACATACATAACGCACATCATTTATTGCTTTACCTCACTTTCAGGTGCCTCGGTCGGCTCAAAATACACAAATTTGAAGCAAAAAATTAGTACCCATTTAAAATAATTCCACACAAACTTGAATTTCAAATTATGTCAGAATTCAAGTCACACTTTGGTACAAGTTATAACATTTAAACGATTATCATTATAAAAAATTTAAAATGTACGACCAGTCATTTATAAATAATATTAAAAAAATACTTTGATAAATCATTACGGTTCAAATGTTTTGTCATATACAGATATTTTTTCAGTCCAAATTTAATAAGTCAAGACAAACCAATTGGTATGTAAAGCAAAAGCAACTTGTAGATAAAAATGTAATAAACTTAATAATGTCTATACAAATAAATAAATTCAACAACATATAAATAAATTAAACAGTAGTAGAACACAGCCTCCGGTACAATTCCCGTTTAAATAAAATTAACCTCGAAGATCATTTTAATTTTAGCACTTAAGCTAATATATAAATATAATTTTTGAAATAAACCTTACAACCATAAATTATCTTAAAATTAATATAATTTACTCATATATTTTCACATAAATTATAAGAAAAAATAACTCAATGGACACATTTTTCAGACCGATTTAATTATTTGTCAAGACGAAAGTTAAATACTGTCATAAACGATAATAATTAAATAAAACTAACCCCGAACATGTTACTCAGTGCCTACTTACTGTTGCTCAGTGCTTACTTATCATTATAACCAAATATTACAATGCGGTTAACAGGTTAAAATAAGAACGGTACTGTAGACTAATTTAATTTGATTGGAAAGAGTCGGCAAAAAATATGCGAAGTTGTAATGATTTTTTTTTTTTGGATCATTTTACCCATTATTATGATATATTGATTTGTTTTGAATTACAGTCTCGGCCTATTTAAAATGCACTCATGTACAAGTTATAAATTAGCATCCTTAGCCAGATGATATATATTTTAAAGTAACAAATTGCATTTATTTTGTTGTATTGTACTTTTTGCACGGCGTAATCAATCATATTTGTATGGTTACATTGACAGCTACGACGTCACGTCCGTCCTTGATTTTTTTATCACGTAGCACTACTACGTGTATCAATTAAAAATTAACGCTCAAACATAGATTTACAAAGTATTAAGAGAATATCTGGACTGCGGAAAACTTGAAGAATAGGTTTTGTTCGCTCTGCCAGAGCGCCCGAGTGAGACAGCTGCAGCTCGAGCTGATTAAACCTATTTATTCTATTGCCGAAATCATCACTCTATGTTTCCTTGTTTTCTCATCCAAAACTGGACCGAATTTAATTTTTTTTTCAAAAAATATACGTATAATTGTCTCCATGTCTGTGTGTTTTTCTTTTTCCTATATTCATTAAAAATACTGGAAGTCGAAAAGCGGCGATACAACTAAGCAGCTTTAGTTATTCAAGGGTGGCAAGTTTTTTATTAAATAATTAATTAAAAAAGACGGGAACATGGAAACAAATTGCGTCGTTGAAAATATTGGCTCCAGTACTATTATTCAGAAAGAATAAAGGGGTATACGTTTTTATGGAAGCCGCCTAAATATCCTCTTAATTGTGCGAATGTCTTAGACATACCTACGTTCATTTTATATACATATACATATATTTTACAAGTGGATTTCACTATTCTAATGTATATATACAACTATTATACATAGACAGTACTTAGTTAAGGGTCCTAGGTGTGAACTCAGCCGCAGTCAGTCTAAACACAAAATTACTTGCGGTCTGTTCTGGTAGAGCTTGTTGCTGCATAGAGCAGACATACAAACTGTTTTGCACAAAATTGTCAAGTATTTTTTCTTTTTGACGAAGATTGTTACTGGAATATTTCTAAGTTATTTAAGTTTAAATTAAACTTATCTAATATTTCTCATTCATTCAGTTAAATGTTTTGTTGTTATTTATTTAAATAGTCGCCTTGTATTTTTGTTTTGACAAATTTTTATGGAAAGTACACTATACAATAAGGAATAGTACCTATAGGGTTCGGTAATTACCGAACACGTATATTTTAATTTATTTAATGAATATAAATATAAAATGAGCACACAGTCTACCCGATGGTAAGCGGATGCTGTGGTCTATATTTTTTCACTCCTGAAGTTTAAGATGGAATGCTTCGTTACCAGTATAAAGGGACTACAGTTCTGTACACTCCCCATAAGAAATACAAGAGAGATATGCTGCCACTTCACACTGGTATTCAACGTTCTCCTCCCCCCCCCCCACTGCCCCACCGAGCCGATCCTTTTATACTGTAGTCATACCACAGCTGCAGCCTAAAAACACTGCTTTTGTAATCACGAAAGTTGTAAAGTAAAAATATAGTATTAAGTCACCCTGAGCAAGTAAATGTCGTTCATTTTCCCGTGGTAACATTACTTGTAGAGTTTATTATTTACAGAAGTAAGATGTTTTTGTATGTTTCTGTAAGGCTCAAGTGAATTATTTTCTATATACATACTTATTACATTTTTTACAGGATAATACGCTATTGAATTTTATCATATAATATAATATCAAAATCTTAAAAACATTTTTAGTGCAGGTGCTTCCAATATAAAATAGAATCATAAAAAACTTTTAATCTGGCAGCTTTACAAAATGCTTATACAGTAGTAAGACATACCAGAAATTCGGAATGAATGTTGAATTCTGTTTTATATAAACAAAAGTTGTGCTATTATTTAAAAATTTGGGCAAATTTTTAATTGGATATGGTATTAGTACTTAGTACTTATGTAATTGAGTAGGCGTGGACTTTTCTTGTGCAGGTTTAACTGCTTTTTGTGCAGGCATATGATATGGAGACAAGGAATGCTTCTTGTGCAGTTATTGATTGCTCTAGTGTACAGCTGCAGATTGCTCTTTGTGCAGTTATTGACTGCATCTTGTGTAAGTATGAACCGTTTCTTGTGCAAGTATGGATTGTTACTTGTGTATGTGAGGTGTTGCATATACGAGTACATACTGCTGCATGTGCAAGCGTGGGCTTCGAAAGGAATGGTGACATAGACTGTTTCTTGTGCAGGTTTAAGTTGCTTTTTGTGCATGTGTAGTGTTACTTGTGCTGGTACAGACTGCTGCGTGTGCAGGAGTAGATTCCGACAGAGCGGTGTGTGGTGGTGATGGGGGTGTGGTGGCAGCGCTAGGGCTCGTCCTGTGCGCGCAGCGTATGCGCCAGGTCGCGGTGCAGGCGCGCAGCGTGCGCGGCGGCGGCGGCCAGCCAGCCGGCCAGCTCGGCGCCGTCACACTGCACGCGCGGCCGCCGCACGCTCTCCGCGCCGCTCCCGCCCCCGCCCCCACGCACACCCTCCGTCCCACTCCCGCCCCCGACGCCCCGCACGCCCAGCTCCACAAAATGCGCACCGTCCACGCATACTGCGCGGCATAACACCAGGTTGCTGTGCACAACACACATTTGCTTTACTCAATAGGCGCTCGCAGTGTAGCATTTTTCCATAGTTAAAATTGCACGTTAACACAATCGGACTCGGAACAATTACTAAAGTTACGTAAATACTTGTCTCATTCTGGAGTATTCTGTGCGTAAATACGGGCAGTGAGACGAAATAACATAAACACTCACACCTGTCACCCAGAGGGGTAGGCAGAGACTACAGAGCTTCCATTTGGCACGATCCTGACACACCTCTCTCGCCTCCTTCACATCCATACACCTACGCATACATGCTCCTCGGTTAAGGGTACTCCTAATTTGGCCCGTTTTTAATAAATCGCTAATTTGGTCGATAAATTTTTGCCTCGGGCGTCGCTTTCCGACTCTGCCATTCACTTCTGCAACATAAATTTTCTTTGTCATTCTTTCCTCATTCATTCTTTCCACATGACCAAACCACCGAAGCGTCCCTTCCTAATCCTGGTCACAACATCATCTTGCAAACCACACTCTTCTCTTATCACACAATTTTTCACCCTGTCATTCAGATTCAGCCCTAACATACTCCTTAACGACCGCATTTCTACTACATTTATTATAATCTCGTGCTTCTTCTGCCGCACCCAACTTTCACTACCATACGTTAAAGTAGGGACCAACACAGCATTGTGAATTGCCAACATGCCTTTTTTGACACATTTTGACTCTTCACAATAGAGTGTAGGGCCCCATTTACTCTGTTTCCTGCGTTCACTCGTCGGTCTATATCCTTATCATATCTCCCATCCCTGCTAAATACGCAACCCAAATATACAAACTTATCTACTTGCTCATTCAACTCCCCTTCTATTCTTATTTCACATATCCTTTTACTTTCATCTCTTTCAACAAGCATAACTTTCGTCTTACTTGCGTTCACTTTCATACCTCTTTCTTAATAATCTGTACATTAATGTAACCATCATTTGCAACTCAGCCGCCGACGACGCAAGAATAACTTGATCATCGGCGTACAAAAGGCATTTGACGGTTAACTCACCCATTCTTAATCCGCATTCTTCAACTTTCAAATTTTGCAAACAACTGTCCATAAATAGGTTAACAACCACGGGGAAGCCACACAGCCCTGTCTGACACCTTTATGGATGCCAAACCAGTCCGAGTAGACCCCGTTGATCCTAACACAAGCACTAGAGTCCCTATAAAGAGATTCCAATGCCTGTATCAAGCCAGCGCTCAACCCAAATGAGTTCAGTGATTGCCATAGCACATTTCTATCCACTGTCATAGGCCTTTTCCAAGTCCATGAACGCACAAAAACCTTTTGGTTTTTGGCCAAAAACTTCTCCGCGATCATGCGCATGGAAAAGACTTGATCTGTACATCCCATCCCCTTTCTAAATCCCGCTTGCACATCCCAAATTTTTTCATCGGTTTCTTTAATTACCCTTTCAATTAGTACCTTAGCATACAGTTTTCCCACGATCCCAAGAAGGCTGATACCGCGGTAGTTGTTACAGTCCTGCTGCGACCCTTTTCCCTTATATACTGGGACTATCACGGCTTTGCACCAGTCTCCCGGTACCCGCTTCAGTTCCCAGCATAAATTAAACAAGGTGTACAGCAGGCCTGCCACCACTTCCTCTCCAGCCCTTAGCATTTCGAGTGAAACTCTATCATATCCGGCAGCCTTACCTGCTTTCATGCTTTTCATTGCTTTCATTATTTCATCTATACTTATCTCGCTACCTCTTTCCTCTTCTTTCGGAGTTCCTATTTCATTCAGTTCATACGTTGTCTCCTCACTCATAAACATGCTTTCAAAATATTCCTTTCATCTCTTTAAACTCAAAACTTCATCATTCAGAATATAGCCATTCTCATCTCCTATAGCATTCATTATAGGCTGTTTTGAAACGAAATAAATTAAGAAAAACTAAGTATATTATACTGCATTAAAAACTAATGTACTTATATACACATAACATAACTAAATCAAAATTTATATTAATACAATTTAATAATTTAATTATATTAGTTATACTTGATTATTATATTGTAACAACAAGAAACAAAACCAAGAGATGAACAACAGCGTTACCTAATAAAAAAATAAAAAACCCCCATTACCAATCTGCTGGCTAAGAGAGTACAGAGTACATGTACCTACGTCTTATAATTTCTTAAATCTCATACAACATATTCATGAAGCAGGTTTTTTTATAGGATAGGGTGACAAACGAGCGCATAATCCACCTGATTGTAAATAGTTGCTGTGGCCCATAGAGCTACATCTATCCTCGATTACGATTCAAAATGCACATGCGTTGTCACCCGTGAGGACTAAGATGAAATGCTTCATTTCCAGTATAAAGGGTCTCCGATTCTCCACACTCACCATGAGACACACAGCAGCATTAAGCTACTATTTCACGCTGGTATTCTGTGAGAGCGTGGTCCTTCCCCGGTCGAGCCGACACATTCGTGCTACAACTATACTACTAATATTATTACACAAAAAAGATACCAATTATTTGTTATAAATAGCCTAAAGATTTTTTAAAAATCTAAGCAAAATCAAGAAATATGAAAAAAAAAATGTGTTTTGATACTCATATTCAAGTCATTGGTGCACTTGCGCCCTCCTTTCTGCCAAGGAGGGTCGCGTTCGTATACGGCTTAGAGATCTCTAATTAGATCGTTAAGCCAGTTCCTAAAAGGTTGGGTTTAGTGGGTAAAAGTCGCCACATTACCACGCAGCCGGCTGCGTGGTATGCTATGAGCATTCCCAACCTCCGTCCCCCGCTTTCCGGAGGGTTGCCCATATTTGCTTCGGGCGCAAAAAAAAGTCATTGGTGCGAGTAATTTATATTAAAAAAAGTGTATTACAGATGTATCAACTTCGGAGAAAGTCGACTCGAGTTGAAATTCAAGTAACTCGAGTTACGCTATTCAAATTAGATGAAAGAAACTGTGTCAGTAGGTCACAAATTATTTTTATATATCAATATGTTCTTCTATCCAACACAATTATTATTATTATTAAACTTATTAATTTTATTTAATATTCTTTATTGCACACCATATAAAAAATTACTAATCATATATACAAACGAAGTATGCAATGGGCGGTCTTATTACTGATAGCAATTTCTTCCAGACAACCAGTGAATGTAATAAAAAAAAGAATACACATTTCATATATATATATATATATATATATATATATATATATATATATATATATATATATATATATATATATATAACTTAATAGGTAGTTATATAGTACCTGGTTGATGGAGCTTTGCTCGGTATTTTTCGCTCGATTTTTTTTAATTCGTGTGTTTTGGAAATTATATTTAGATACAAATTACATACTGATGAAATATAAATAATATTTTTTTGATCTTAGCGACATAACAGAAAAAACGGAACTGGTTATTTGAATAAAAAATCATGAGTGCAATTATTTTAATTTAAATTTTCGTGTTTTTAAAAAATACTAAAAAAAAGAGCTCGAAAAAATAGATTTACTCAAAAAAGAAAGGAACTTGAAAAAAAATTAAAAAAGTCGGTCGGTCGGTCTGGGCTCGAACCGGGGTTTTAAGATTCTGTGACCGACCATTATACAAATTAAGCTATTTATAATCAATCTCAATTTGTCAAAATTTACCTTCTTATTCTAACGATATTGTAGCAGTTTTTCATTGCCTAAAAACACGGACAAAAACACATTTTCTAAAAATAAATCCTAGCTAGATCGATTTATTATCCCCGAAACACCCTGGACACTAAATTTTATGAAAATCGTTGGAGCCGTTTCCGAGATCCCGATTATATATATATATATATATATATATATATATATATATATATATATATATATATATATATATATATATACAAGAATTGCTCGTTTAATAGTATAGGATTTTTGGTTTGCGCATCGACTATCTTCATAAAATAATATCGCTCTAACGTTATTACTAACTATCACAAATAAGATATTTTACCCATTTTCAAAAATTGTTTTAAATAAATCCTAGAGTGGTAATGAACCACTATAATTTTTTAAACCGAAAAATGCCATTAAAATTACTTTTAATCTATCGTTTTAAATTTTCGCGTGAAAACGACACGACAAAAAAAGTCTTAAAATTGAAATATAAAATTTATAATGCCATTTTATAAACAGAAATTAATATTTCTCGTTTACTTTTTACAAAATCTAACATAAATATACATTTATTGATTTTACTTGACATGGTGTAAAATACCGTATTATACTTATGTGTCCGGTTCCCGGTGTCGGAGCTTTTAATGCTATAAAATATAATCAATTTCATCGACAAATCATGTCTCAAATCTCATTTAGACCTAGCTGTATTTAAATGGCAGCCATTTAAATTTTTCAGTGTCACCACCTCAACCCCGCGCATTAAAATTACAATATTCACCGATGTAGAAGTCCTACATTCTTAAAAGATGTCTCATTGGATAGATAAAGATACGCGTAATAAAATAAAACTGCAACTTTTAACTGCAAAATTGTATTTAGATCCTAAAAAGACTCCCAAAATGTAAAAAAATCGGTTATTTTTTCACATTTTCGACTTTAATGAAAAAAGCAAGTCATTTACCTAATGATTTTTTACATTAATCAGATAGATCAGAACATTTCCTAACCAAAAATTGAATCACAAAGGAGACGGGCGAATTTGGGCCTAACCGTTACACAAGTGAAATATTTATGAATATTTTTTTACAGTTTTTTTGTAATTAATAATGAAATATTAAGCAGTTTTATCATGGGAAAAGAAATTAAATATTAAATAAAAATAATACTGACTTCCGTTGTTTTCATTTTTAAACAATGCTGCCGGATAAAATAGTTTAGTTAATCGATTTTAAAAAAAAAATAGAAAAAAAAGAATAAAAAGTAATTCAGTATTTTTTTCTTTAGGTAATAAGGAAACTTATTATTTAAATAATGGTTTCCTCGTGACACTTCAAGGTTTCCAAAAAGTCGTAAAACAAATTGACTGAACCGATTAATAAATCGTTTTCACAATCGATTATCAATGGGTGCGTTTGGCAGAAAAAAGCGCTAGCAATCGCTTACAAACGCTGAAATAGTTTTCGGCCAGGACACGATTGCTACTTTAGTAGCGCTGACACAATCCGCCATTTTGCTTATTTAATTTGTTTGTTTTGAAGTAGAGTTTATAAGTTGTTTTGTGCAATATTTTGGTTTTAAGTAATATAATGACATGAATAAACATATACATATTATTAAAAATTCATGATTGGTAAGTTTTTAATAAGAATACTTTACAAACATATGTTTAAATTAGGTTAGGTTCCCCGGTTAAAACTAACATCGTGTCCTGGAGGAAAATAGCTACTTACGATTTGACAGCGATTACCGCTTACGATCGCCATTTTGCTTAGAAGCGCTTGCTAGCGCTTTTTTCTTGCGTTTGGCAGAAAAAAGCGCTAGCAATCGCTTACAAACGCTGAAATAGTTTTCGGCCAGGACACGATTGCTACTTTAGTAGCGCTGACACAATCCGCCATTTTGCTTATTTAATTTGTTTGTTTTGAAGTAGAGTTTATAAGTTGTTTTGTGCAATATTTTGGTTTTAAGTAATATAATGACATGAATAAACATATACATATTATTAAAAATTCATGATTGGTAAGTTTTTAATAAGAATACTTTACAAACATATGTTTAAATTAGGTTAGGTTCCCCGGTTAAAACTATCATCGTGTCCTGGAGGAAAATAGCTACTTACGATTTGACAGCGATTACCGCTTACGATCGCCATTTTGCTTAGAAGCGCTTGCTAGCGCTTTTTTCTGCCAAACGCACCCAGTTTTATACAGGCCACAAAGCGGAAATGTCAACGTTAGTTCAAAAACTCAAGCGTCAATCAAATCATTTGTTACGTTTGTTTGGCTCTGATCTTACCAACTTACGGTGGTAGTGAATATTTTCTGTTGTTTTTGTGTGCTGCAATAATATTCCGATCTTTAACGAATCTGGCTACGTGTAAAGGATTCTGACGGTTTCTTTTCTGATTTTACGAGAATACATGTATAAAAGGATAACTTAAATGATTTTCCCCAGCTCACACATAGTGATTTAATAAAAATATCTTTAGGTATTTATCAAATTAAGTAGGCTAGGTCCCATTATGGAGAACACATACGACAAGATGGACATATGAAATAGAAGTGTGTCGAGAAACGGACAGCAACCTACTAAGAGAACTGTCAATATCCAACCATCTAGCTGGTTATTAAATGGTCGAATAAAATCGAGACATACTTACGTTCAAAAACATATTTTACATATATTTTAGTTGACACTTATCATAATGGTAGGGAGGCCATCAAACGGTATTATTGTAATTGCTTGGTAAGAACTGTAGGTTGCTGTCGTCATGTAATGTCCATAATATGGTACCTAAGCTGGGCAAGGCATCAAGAGAATTTAATACCGCATGCACCGTTTTTAGACGATATTTTATTTGTTTATGATGAAGTGGACGATTAATAAGTCAATAAAAGAGAAAGTGTTTTTAATTCATACTCCCTCAGCTTTTTTATAATTATTTCAAACCTCTAGAATTTAGTTGGACGGCGACATCTGAATCCTCTATGTGTGAATGTCCTACAGTACATAAAATTATGTTACACTAGTTTACAATAAAGTCTAATAAATAGTTTCTTAAAGTGTAATGGGAGAGCTTGGTGTAAGAATTACATTGTAAGCATAACGTAAGCAATAACATTGTTTTCATAGAAATCAATAACATCCTATTTTTTTTCTACCATGAAGCATTTGTAAATATTTTAGTTTTTTTAAAATGGTATTGGTATATAAATAATATAATACAGTAATCGTTACTGTAACATCAGGCCCAGCTTTCTATGAACTTTCGCCCGTCTCCTTTAGGTATTTACGCCCCGAGTGGACGATGACCTTAGCGAGCGGCACTTTATTTTATATCTTTTCAATCGCTCGCACTACGGTACTGTGAGTATAGCGACTAAACGATCTTGATCTTTCATTATACAAGTTTTCTTAGGTTGGAGTTCAGTGGATGGAAAATTTTTGGTGTGTCATTTTTATGTTATCTAATTAATTTATTACAATCTATTTGATATATTTTTCATTATTAATGAACCTTATTGTTGAAATAAGTACACATAAATATTTTAATTGTTTCACTGTAATCGATTGTTAACCGATGTTGGTTAATAATGGATTATATCTACTAACGGAAGCATACCTAGTGGTATAAATAAATTAATAGTACGGTTGCAACCTGTTTAAATAAATAAATAACCAACTGTAACTTATATTTTTTAATCGGTACTTGCAGCCAATTACCATATTTTTATTATAAAAATTGTATGGGCTGCGATGGGACCCCCACGTGGTCGGTTGATAGTATGTGATAATAAATGATAGTCAATACCGGGAAGTTGATAATCGATATTTTATTGATAGACCCAACTAAATCTAATTTAATGATAGATGGGAAATGATACTGCGAGCACGCGTGACCGGTATTGCTGGGCTCAATTAGCGCACTGGCTCAAAATGCATTATTGTAGCGTTATAGCGTAAACTGCCGACGCCACAAAAATGTACGTGCTGCAGCCCGTACATGCTCCCGGGCTGAAAGATAGAGAGTCATGAAGATGAGATGAATTTAAAACTAATTACAAGGTGATAAACATTTTGGCTTAAAACTAGTTACAAATAATTGATACAAATAAATAATAACAGTGTATTTAGACACCCGTGTCCGTGATAGTAAACACCGATTGAAGCACTGGTGAGGTGCCACGGTTTTGTTTTTGTTTACGCGAGTTCTTAAATTTTTCATTTAATTCGCTAGTAATGTCATCACTGTTACACTGCACTGCACTTGCTTGCAACTCTACATCTACAAATTGCACTCCACTATTACCCTGCACTTCACTATTACACTGCACTTCACTACACTTATTTTGTACGCGATCGCGACCTGCACGCCTCCGCGCGCGCCGCACGCGCCGCCACCCGTAGAATCCTCCGAACACTCCAGCCGTTATAATCACCAGGTAGAGGACGGTATAATGGTGAATGTCGTGATAGGATACACCTGCTGCTAACGGCTCAGTCTGTTTCAAGACATCCAATTGTTCTCGTATGGCAAGCAGTTGTTGTTGGCTGATAGTCTCAAAGCTCGTGCTGGCGTTCATTTCCGGTATCGAGATATTTATTAAATGATTAATCGAAGCGATCTTTGGTATACCAATGTCGAGCTTTAAATTGATTTGAGATGTATCTGGTTTGTATGCATAAAAATGGAAATCAGCTGATTTAATAAGGCAGTCCTGTCCCAGCGTAATAAGTCCGGCGTCACGCAATTGAATAGCCGTAACTTGATCTTCGCATAACAACTTGAAGTAGCATTTATTACAACAGAAATAAAGGTAGTTATTGAGTTTACTTGTTGCAATGAAAATATTTTTGCAGGTGTTAATGATCGTTCTACAGCTTCCAAGTCCTTCATCCTTCTCACACAAACTCTTATCATCGATCATATGATAAATAGGCTTCTTGAATCGACACAACACAGTATTTAAATCGCGATCAATGCAGTCACGTAAATCAGCATATGATAGCAATATAAACGAATCCCTTTTTAAGTTTAAAGCAAGATATTCGCTAATAGGGACAATGCTGATCATGTTGCTACCCGATTGTTTAGGTATGGGAATTGCTTTAAGGACTTCGTAAGCGTCTCGTGCTAATAATGGTATTCGGATTTCGAAAATAAGAAAGGACTTCGATAAGCGTGCTTTTACGTTAAGTAATTTGTATATGTTTGAATAATTCGCGTGATCGGTAGGTAGTGATAGGTCTTTAGGTATCTGAGTAGAGATGGCATTTAATTCGTGTTGGAGTTGCTTGGGGGTTAGGAGATGAATATCATACTTCCCGTGAAATACGTCTGTGATAGTTTCAATGAGATAAGTTTGTATTTCTTTTAACTTGTTCAAAATGTTGTTTGTAACTATAGCGGCCAAGGTAAATTCGTTTATATATGAGTTATTTGAGACTTGTGACTTTAGTGCGTTCATTGATTGTTCAAGTTCGATCATCTTTTTGTTGACTGTTTTATGATGCTGTTCCATGATCGACTCTACCCTCTTGATGACATTGAACTCTGCTTCTACGACTGAAGTTTGATTCTTCCACAGCTGGGCTAGGTGTCCTTGGTTTTTTCTGATTAAGTCGATATCTTTTTCATATTTTTCAGCAAAGTTGCTGTCAAGCACCCCAAACAACGCGTTTGCGATATTACCTACACCATTGATGAGTCCCCTGCGCTTACGTGTGAGTAGGTCGTCCTTATCTTGCAACAAGATATTGTAGCGCCGTAGTTCCGACCGCTCGTGATTCAATTGATACATGACACTCTCGCAGTGTGAATGCCCTCTTATCTTCGAACAGATGTTTTCTAGGTATTCCATGTACTTCGAGGACGCGGCGGTGCCTTCCCAATATGGGTAGAGATCATAATAGACAACGAGTTTCCAATCGTCAGCTATCAAATGCATGTTTACAATCTTGTCGAAAAATAGGCTAGTATTATTTTGCAGTTTATTTATAGTATATAGTCCTCTAGTATTAGTTATAATGGTCATAAAAAATAATAAGATAGAAGTTGCAACTGTAATGAAACTGTATCCTCTATTCCTTTGTTTTATCTTACGCTTTATTGGTTTCTCTTGCTTTAATTCCTGATCTTGTGTTTCTTCGGAGATGATAGGGAGTATTGATAGTTTGATAACAGGTCTTTTCATATAACCGTTTTTTGTTTTTAACGTCACAACACGCACGTAGCCGTCATTACCAGGGTGCAATTCGACCACCCTACCGAGGGCCCATCTGCCTGGAGGAAGGTTGCCATCATTGATGAGTACGATGTCATTTAATTTTATATTTTCTTGAGGTTGGCGCCACTTGCTCCGGGTTGATAGATTTGTTAAATATTCTTGTTGCCACCTTTTCCAAATGTCTTGGAATATTTTTTGTGTTAAATGCCACCTAGTCCTAAGATCTCGTTCCGTCTCATAAATTGATAGAATCGGACCGCTTGATAGAAAATGTGAAGGGGTTAAATAATTTAAATCATCAGCGTCCTCCGTCAATGGACATAGTGGTCTCGAATTTAAGCAAGCTTCTAATTGTGCTAGCAGCGTGCTGTACTCTTCGTAGGTGAGTTTTTGATCACCAACCACCCTCCTTAGATGATACTTGAGGCTTTTCACGGCTCCTTCACAAAGACCATTGGCTGACGGCCACGAAGGTGCATTCAAGTGCCAATTTATACCCATCTCGGACACTTCTGAGAGGAACTCATCACTAAATGTTTTGAGGAGCTCTTCGTATTCCTGCTGTAAGACCTTGTTGGCTCCTATGAAGTTCGTGCCATTATCGCTATAAATGTGATTAGGTTTGCCACGGCGAGCTGTCATTCTCCGTAACGCTGCTAAGAATGCAGTACTCGTCAGGTCAGACACCAACTCCAAATGTACAGCTTTTGTTGCCATACACGTGAACACAGCGATATAACCTTTCGTAGTTTTGATCCCACGGCCTGAGTTAGCTTTGATGAACACGTGGCCCGTGTAGTCTACAGCGACATGATGGAAGGGGCGGGAAGGGTTTGCTCTAGCTGCTGGAAGGTCACCCATAATTTGATAGTGTTTGGTTGGTTCGTGCCTTCTACATTTGATACAATGACGTAATCTCTTCTTTGTAGCTCTGTTGCCACCGACGATCCAGTACTTTTGTCTCAGGTTGGCTGACGTTAGCCGAGCACCACCATGATATGTCATTTCATGCGCCTGGTCTATAAGAAGCTCCGCAAGACGACTGTTGCCGGGTATAATGATAGGATTTTTCATGTCTGGGTCCAGATTGGCATTTCGCAACCTCCCACCGACTCTCAATACTTCATCTTGATCAATATACGGATTTAGTTCACAAATGTTGCTTTTTCGATTTATTTTATTTCGTTGTTTTAAATCTGATAACTCTCTTGCAAATCCCGTTTGTTGTATATTTTTGATAATTAATAACTTAGCTTCTTTCAACTCTCGTACTGTTAAATATTTTATATTTTGTCCTTTTTTGATAGTTAGAAATCTCCGAATCCATGCAACTATTCTTACCGCTTTGTTAATTGTACTATATTTTAATAGGATTTCTTGAATGATAAAATCAGGTTGATGTTGTGCTACTAAAATTGTTTTTGATAATTTTAATTCTTCGTTTGTGGTATAAGCGATCTTATGCCCTTGATCATTATATGTTGATAGCCAAGTCGGGCCCAGCCACCACAAGGTCTGGGCTTTGAGTTGTGATGCAGTTAGACCACGACTGGCACAGTCGGCTGGGTTTTCTTCCGACTTAACGTACCTCCAGCAGTCAGGTGGCATATTTTTGGTTATTGTACGAACTCTATTTGCCACAAACGTTTTCCATCTGGATGGTTCTCCGTTGAGCCACCCCAGTACTACCATGGAGTCAGTCCAACCATATATTTTGATATTGTACCCACTAAGACACTCTGCGACTTTACCCATTAGCTTTGATAGGAGTAGTGCTCCGCTCAGTTCCAACCGCGGTAGCGAGACTGTCTTGCTGGTTGGCACAAGCCTGGCTCTGCCGGCCACCAACACTACAGACGATTTATTGCCTTGGTTGATACGACAATAGATCACACATGCATAAGCTCTGACAGACGAGTCACTGAACCCATGTAGCTCGATACTGTCGCACTCATGGATCTGCAGCCATCGGGGTAACTGAAGGTCTTGAATATTGTGCATATCCTCTCTGACCTTCTTCCACTCGACATATACTTCATTCGGTATAGGATCATCCCAGTTAATGTTATCAGCAGTCCACACTTGTTGAAAAATAATTTTTAACTTAGTTGATAGTGGTGATAGCCAACCGAGCGGGTCAAAAAGTTTTGATATGTCTGATAAAAGGTTTCTCTTTGTGACCTTGTTGGAGACTTCCGTCGGTTCTAAATTTGATTGAAACATGAAAACATCCTCTTGTGGATTCCATCTTAACCCAAGGGTTTTCGTTTGCGCTGATTGCTTGAAATCAAAGTTGTCATCCTTTGATAGAGCTGACTCTTCCTCTCTGATCAAGTCATCGCAGTTCGATCTCCATTTCCTCAAATGAAATCCAGCTGATTTTAATAAATTGATAAGGTCTTGCTGTAATTGACGTGCGGTTCTTATATCGTGACACCCATGGACCAGGTCATCCATGTAAAAGCAGTTGTTTAATACGTCGATCGCCTGACTGTTTTGATAGTTAGGTTGTTCATCACATGCAAGTTGCTTGAGAGTCATCATCGCTAGGAACGGCGCTGCTTTCGTTCCGTATGTGACTGTGGTTAGTTGATAGTCTTTGATAGGTTCTGAGGGAGAGTCACGCCAAACGATCCTTAATAACTGTTGATCATCGGGGTGGATCCAAATCTGCCTGAACATTTTTTCAATATCGGCTGTGAACGCAAACTGATATTGTCTCCACTTGATTATGAGAGACTGCAGATCCAGTTGGAGATTAGGACCACATCTCATGACGTCATTCAAGCTATTACCTGATGATGTTTTACACGAAGCGTTAAATACCACTCTAAATTTGGAATTAATGATAGTGTCGTCAGCACGCACACAATGATGAGTTAATACACAATGCTGATGTCTCTGAGTCGGTTTATTGGTAGCTGGAATCATGTGTCCGAGGGCGCGGTATTCCTTTATAAATGATTGATATTGATTTTTAATGTTTTCGTGTTTTTTGAATGTGTTTTCTAACGATTTAAATTGAGCGATAGCTTTTGATTTTGATTCTCCCAGCTTATCCGGGAAGTCTGGGGTGAGGGGCAAACGTACTTCGTATCGACCGTCTTCGCGCCTGATAGTAGTAGACTTGTAATAGTCGATGCATAGTTGATCCTCAAGTGATAGGGTAGATTCTTCACTGATATCCTCCATCTCCCAGAATTTTTGAATCTCCTTTAAGTCGTTAATGATCACGTTACATTGCAAAGTTTTTACGTTACCGGTTAAAATCCAGCCTAAACGAGTATTCTGAGCTATCGGTATATTATCATTCAACCTACAAATTCCCTCTAATAAAATCAAAGAGTAAACATCTGCTCCTAACAGAAGGTCGACCGGGCGACTGATATTAAATTCGGGATCTGCTAGCGTGATGTTATTTAAATATGTCCAGGACGGTTTTGAAAAGCTAAAGTTAGGTAAATTTTTGATAAGGCTTTTCATTATGTATACTTCCGGTTCAAATTCAAAATCGTTATTTATAGCTTTGCATTTGATAGTCATGACGCCTTTACAATTGCTCTCCTTAGTACCTACTCCAGATATCACTCCCCTACATCGAAGTCGAGGTTGACCGAGCAACTGAGCCGCATGTTCACTGATGAGAGAAGCTTGGGACCCTTGATCTATTAAAGCACGCATGCTGACGAAACTCCCATCATATTTTTGTACCTTAAGTATAGCTGTAGCTAAAAGAATTTCAGGCACGTCACATTGCATCGACACGTGTAAGTTGCTTCGTACTTGACCCGAAGTTTCAGGTTTCTGGTTGCTTACGCGGGTTGCTGCCTTCGGCGAATTATTATAATTATGTTGAAATGATTTATGCAAAATAGAATTATGCGCTTCATTGCATTCTGTACATCTTTTTTCGGAAATACATGGCTTACCATTATGTGAATAAAGGCAATTTTCGCATACATTCAGTCTTGATACAGTTTTAAGCTTTAGGTAAGGTGTCATGTTTAAAAACTGTCGACAGTAATAAAGACAATATTCATTGGTTTTGCAAAGTGCACACTTATAAAATTTCCAAGAAGTATTGTTATTAGCGTTTGATTGTTGTAAAGTGAATTTACCGTGCAACGGAAAGGCTTGTTTATTCAAGTTTCTTTGATACCTATTATTGAAAGGTCGCGGCGAATAATTGTTGTTGCTATGTACATTTTTTGCAGAGGTCTCAGACTTCTTTCGAGAAGATTCTAAGCTTGTAAACTTGCCTTCTAAAAATGTCAGAAATTCATGCAAATTAGGTAACTCGCGGGGCTCCTTGACTGACGCCATGTATTCATTATGCGTGTCAGCATCGAGTTTTTGCGAAAGGAGATGCACAATCAATGAATCCCATGAATCAACGTTAACGCCTAAATTTTTGATAGCGTTTAATGTTTCTAGGGTTGTGTCGTGAATACGCTTTATATGATTTAAAGACGTATGTTGCATTATGGGGATATTTAGTAAGATATCGATATGCGAGCGGAAAATTAAGCGTTTATTATTATATCTGTTGTTAAGTATGTCCCAACAGATTGGATAATTATCAGATGATATTGGTAGATGTTGAATTAGTCTCTCCGCTTCACCTCTAACTTTAGTTTTAAGGAATTGCATCCTTTGTGCGTTAGATAATGACGGGTTGCCGTGAATAGTTTCCGTGAATAGGTCTTTGAAGGAACTCCACTGATGGTAGCTACCACTAAATGTAGGTATCTCTACGTGAGGGGTTGATTGCTCTCGATATGATACAGACCACAGTTTACGGTTGATGGCTTTGATAATCTCGTTGTATTTTCTTTCGTGTGTGAAAAATGATAACTCATAATCTGGGTTCCTACCCCCAAGCTCACTGTCTAACTCCCAATGCATATTATCAATTAAAGACCAACGCGATTGTATAGCACGTAATAAATGATCGAATTCCCACTTTTCTGATATCGAATCTAAGTTGATATTGGATACTGTGTGTTCGAATGCCTTAAAATTACTAGTTTGCTTGCGTAACATTTCGTCCGTCTTGCTATTAGTCCCCTGGGACTGGGACAGAGTAACCTGCGGCGACGGCTGCCAAGATGGTCCAGGCGTCCCTAGCGGTGTAGCGGGTTTCAACACTGGAGTTGCCGGCCTGTCCTCTCTAACCTGATAGGTAGCGATTGCTGTTCTAATTTTCTCGTATTTATTTCTACACGATTCAAATTGGTTACTCGTAAAATAGGAATGAGACTTCGCATACTCTATTCCCCTTAATATACCATGATTAGATTGAAATTCTGCCCAGTATTTGTCTAGAGTATCTAACCTCCGTTTGATATAATCTGCCGTCTTTCAATCGGCACTATCCTTTTTAAAATTGGTAAAAGTCTGCTCTATTGCCCCGAACAATTGTTGTTGATTTGCCAAAATATCCTCCATGTTGGACATAGTGATAGAAAAAAAGGAAAGATCTTACTTGTTCAGATCTGCTCAGCTGTTTGCAGTTCACCGACTCCCGATGTTGACAATCCGATGATAGCTCACGTCTCCTGCTGGTTGCTCTCACTTGTGTTGCACACTTTTTGTACACACACGCGAGTTTGTCGAAGGACCAAAAATATGTATGGGCTGCGATGGGACCCCCACGTGGTCGGTTGATAGTATGTGATAATAAATGATAGTCAATACCGGGAAGTTGATAATCGATATTTTATTGATAGACCCAACTAAATCTAATTTAATGATAGATGGGAAATGATACTGCGAGCACGCGTGACCGGTATTGCTGGGCTCAATTAGCGCACTGGCTCAAAATGCATTATTGTAGCGTTATAGCGTAAACTGCCGACGCCACAAAAATGTACGTGCTGCAGCCCGTACAAAAATATTTGTCGCAACGGCATTGACCGAGCTTATCTCGAGTTAATAATTTCTGGCAGTACACACTTTTTATAAAACTCTTGTAACTTGGCTAACATATTTAAAATCCAAAAATTTTCCAATATTTTTAGTACTTTTACTGCATAATGTGGGCCAGTCCATATGACAAGCATGCAGAGATTTTTATTCTCCAGATATAGGGTATTTCTTTTTTTACGTTAAGTAATATATTGACACTTGTATTTATTTTTCCCCATTCGGACTGGTAAGAAAGCTCAGCTACAATCAGAATTCCTATGGCCTAGCCAAGGCTAAAGCCATAGAACTTGCTTCAATGGCTGTTTACGAGAAATATCAAATTCAGTCCCATAAGTTAAAACTATTTGTATCTTCTTCATCCCGTAAACATAATAACGACATACATATTGAATATCACCAATTTTATCCACGCGTTAAAAAATTTTCCGATGTCCAGTTTCCAACGGATGAGTTGTCCCTTTTACACAAAGTCCTAAAGTATAATTGAACACCTTCGGTCTCCCAAAGATCGTTAGAGACTGTGGTCGTTGACGCGGAGGTGGCTGTTGTGATCGGGAGGAACGATAACATCGTTAAAAGTTTGTTAGCTAAAGAAATTCAGAATGTTCCCGCATCTTCCTATTGCAACCCTGAGTTCCCCATTCTTATGTCACTAAAGCAGAGAATAAAATACTTATTACCTTTATACTTTAATACCTTATTGTTACTATAGCCGACAAGGGAAATACTGTTGTCATTATGGAGAGTAGCGGGTACAGCCAGAAGGTTAACGATGTTATCCAAGGTGACGACTTTGAGCTGTTGTAGTCTGACCCAACCAAAAGGTTTACTTCGGATTAAAGTATGTATACAAAAGGCGTCATATGTTTTTTCCGATCACAACTTGTCTCGGAGCAATCTTGTTCCAATAAATCCTCAAGCACCCACTTTATATGGGTTACCTAAAATACATAAAGAACATGTTCCTATTCGTTCAGTTATCTCGTATATAGGTGCACCAGCTTACTTTCCTGCTAAAAAATTAAATTTCCTCCTTCGGGAGAAATCTGGTTTCAGCCCAATTTACAGCCTTAAAAATAGTTTAGATCTCATTTCCAAAATTAAAGATATTCGTATTCCATCTAAATCTATGTTGTTGTCTTTGGACGTTGATAGACTTTTCACAAATGTCCCACCCCCTGACTGTTTGCGTATACGCTAGATCTCTTTGATAAACGTCGTCTACATCCCGGGGAAACAAATGATCTTCTTAACTTAACCTCTCTCTGTATGAAACAAAATTATTTCCGGTTTAATAATCGTTCCTATTTACAAAAAGAAGGGTTAGCTATGAGGTCCCCTCTAAGTCCACTTATGGCGGACATTTTCATGGATAATTTCGAAAAACAATATTTAGTTGTCAACCAAAATGTCTTATACTATTATCGATATGTAGACGACATAATTATTTGCTGGACTGGCACAAGGAGACAACTGGAAGTTTTCCTTAATAAAATAAATAGAATCCACGACAAAATTAAATTTAAGCTTGAATTCGAACAAGATTGCTCCCTTAATTTCCTTGACATAACAATAACAAGAAAAGAGTTGTTGCATGTTTTTCAAATTTATCGAAAGCCAACTCAAAGCGACACGGTCATTCCCGCGAAAATGTAGGAGAATGTGCTATAATATATATATATCTAATGTGTGTGTGCGCGCTCGTCACCTTAGATGCGTCTCCATGACGACGTGCGGAGCGTCGCGCTTGCAGGTGACGATGCGCAGATGCGTGTCGGTGAGCAGCGCGCGGATGTCGTGCGGCGCGCCGCGCACCGGCCGGTAGGCCACCAAGCGCTCGCGCCGCGCCAGCGCGTGCAGCAAGCGCGCGCCGTGCGCCGCGCGCGCGCAATAGCGCTGCAACGGCCCGGCACCCGCGCCGCCCGCCCGCGGCTCGCGCACCCGCCCCGGCACGCGGCCGCCGCGCCCGCTCGACTCGCGCAGCGCCGCCGCCGTCTCGGCCGCCAGGTCCAGCACGCCGATCACCGGCATCGTCACCGTGCCCACCAGCCCCTTGCCCACGCCCGCCAGAAATCCGCCCAGACCCTCCTGCGTCGCACCTTCGTAGCTGTGCTTCACCAGCGACGTCATCCCTCCTAACACCCCAAGCGATTACTTTTTTATATTTTTGTTGGCAACAACGACAACATCGATACATATTACTTGCTACAAAGGTAAAATTAAAATCAAAAATTAAAAAAATGAAATTAATTTTGAGCAATTTTATCACGTTTAATATAACTTTTTAATTCCCATGCTTTACAGCACCCACGGTCAAAAAGTGGGGTGGGGGGCTGAGTTATTTGACGTCCCGATGTCATAGTTAACCCGACTACCTTCAGTTTTTGATATTAATTTTTGGTCCGGTCTACACAGAATGAGCTTACAATATCTTAAAGTCTTGCAGTGGTATGCTTGGATTTGGATTTAATTTTATTAATTATAGGATACCAAGCAGATGGCAGTACCCATCCATTTTCTCTATTAAAATTAGGATGTTTTTAATTTCAATAGCCTCGCGGATCATCCTAGGTAGGAAACGGTATTCTTTTGCGAGGATTTGGAGTCTATCAAATCTAATGTAACAGCAGAGTCGATCTTGAACATGTTCGCTTCTTGCAGACTTCCCGGAACGTCAGTGCTTCACGTCAGCTATATGTTTTTTCTTATAAATCTTTTTGATTGTCCTATGTACGAGAGACCACAGAATCAGAATCAGAATCAGAATTTTTATTTGCCTAAGAACATGGTATATAAAGGTGGTACATGTTAAAAAGGTGCACATGTCTCGCTATTACAAATAGCATGCAAAATTAATATTATTATCTTGTATAATCATAAAAATAATATCACAACAATAATATCACATTCACAATCAAGCTTGTACACTCCTGCATGTTGTAGAAGGATGTGCAGTTATTTTGTCGGATGGTACAATCGTAAAAGTGTCATCTACCTACCGCTTGTAAAATCTTAGATTTACAGGAACAGTAAAAAGAACTTTCTCCTCAAATTCCATGAATATGTGACGATGTGTTAATGGATTTACCTGTATGACTACGAGACATACAGGTAAATCCATTAACACATCGTCTACTTCCTTGTAGAACTCTTCCTTCCACAATATATAGCCCAGATGTCTGTCACCACTGAGGTCATACCAGAGGGCACACAAAGGGTTCATACCATTTTGTTAGTGTGAGACCTACATCTCGCTGACAACAAAACTATGGTCTGTTTTGATGTTCAGTCACTATTCACATGTAACTACAAAGCTAGAAGATAACAACATAACAACTGCAGAATATGCAGTACTACTCAAACACTGCCTCACATCTGGCTATCTATTTTGGAAGGACGTGTACTACAAGCAAGTAGACGGTGTGGCGATGGACTTACCTATATCTCCCATAGTTGCCGACATATTCATAGAGGACTTTGAAGAGAAAGCCCTTCTTTACTGCTCCTGTAAATCCAAATTTCTACAAACGGTACGTAGATGACACTTTCACAATTTTACCATCTGACAAAGTAACTACATTTCTAGGCCACCTCGACTCCATAAACTCTAAAATACCATTCACACGGGAGATAGAGGCAAATAATTATTTAGCTTTTCTAGATGATTTAGTCATCCGAAATCCTGATAACACTATTGGTCACACTGTGTAGTGTGTATAGGAAAGAGACCCATACCATGCGATATTTAAACAGTGAATCACACCACCATCCTTCACAGTCAGCTACTGTGGAAAAATCTTTGTTTCAGCGACCACAAGGGATCTGTTACAGAAAACGTCTGACCGCCGAGCTTCAGCACGCCAACCAAGTATTGCAAGACAATAAGCTTCGGGCTACATCTTGAAGCAAGTTTCCATTAAAACCTACTACAAGCCGTCGAAGAAAATTAGTCAATTCTTACCATCCCTGAAGTGCAATATCCCTCTACAAAATGTGGTCTCTCGTTGTGATTGTGAATGTGGTCTCTCGTACATAGGACAAACAAAAAGATCTATAAGAGCCCGCGTAAAATAACATATAGCTGACGACCGATGTTCCGGGAAGTCGGAAGTCTGTGAACATGTTCAAGATCGGAACCGCCATTACATTCAATTAGACAGACAACAAATCCTCGCAAAAGAACACCGACTCCTACCTAGGATGATTGGATGTTTACATTGTTACATTGGATTGATGAAGGACGCGAGGCTATTGAAATTAAAAAAAAAACATCCCAATTTCAGTAGAGAAGATAGTTGGGTTGTGAAGAAGATAAGTGGCCGTTTACTTGGGATCCAATAATTAATAAAATTAAATCCAAACCCAAGTATAATACTGCAACACTTCAAGATACTCTAAGCTCATTCTGCATAGATCGGACCAAAAATTAAAGTCCCTTCGTGATCATGGGTGCTGTAAAGCACCTCAAGCGTCGGGAATTAAAAAGTTAAACGCGATAAATTCCGTAAATATTATTTTCAGGCAATGTGTAGTGTTCGCGTAAACATAAGAAATCAAAAGTTATAAAAGTTACGTGCACGGATGAAGAAAGAGTTGTGACGATAATTAGTGTTAACTATGGGTTGCTAGAGTGATACCCAAATATAAACTTGCTTTAATAAAGAAAGGAAATCGATCAGACCACTAACAATTTTTAACAGTTGCATTATGCCTGATACTTGCCGTCTGCCATTTAAGGCTAAAAAGTGATATCTCCTATACCTCGTCTCGTACCCCGGATCTACTCGCTTATATTATCTTATTTGTATGGATTCAATGCGAGAAATATACAAGTTACATTGCGGATTCCAGACCACTAACGCATACTCAAGAATACTCTATATCTCTATAGGCAAAGAGAATATAATCACTGCGTCTATCTATAAGCAAAGAAAAGAACTTTAATGGGTTTCAAAAATTTAAGTTTGATAGTTAATCTTATAATTAAAGCGAGAGATTTGGAGACCTTTCTTACTACGTAATCGATGTTTTTATCAAACAACAGCTGGATCTTGGATTACACCTAAATCTTTCATAGATGTAATTTAGTAAGGGGCTTATTATTGATAATGTACCGATAATTTATATGCCTACACATTGTCTTATGGAAAAAGGAGTTATGCCATCAAGTCCGGCGCTTTTCTTTAAGTTTGTGGTTTTAAGCAATGTTTGTATCTACTCGGGATTTATATCTAGGTCACTTACACTAAAATTATTTTGGTATTGATAGTGAAAGTTTGGCTGACAGATATATATATATATATATATATATATATATATATATATATATATATATATATATATATATATATATATATATATATATATTATAATTTAAAGCTATAATTTTAAATAAAATATCTAATATTTAATTATAATGTTTTTATATTACTTTCATCGACTTTCTGCTACTTTGAGCGGGTATCGAAATCTCCCAAAATTATTACAAAAACAACAAAAATGTTAAAATAATATTACGGGTGACAGTGTTTGATATATTCCTTTTAGCCGAATGGCTTGTAGTCAATGCCTCAATAAATGAAATAGTTGTGAATATGGTATTGGTGTGTGGGTGCGGGTGACTCACCGAGCAGGCCGAGGCCGAGGCCGCGCAGGCCGGCGGCGAGGTGCGCCCCGGGCGCCGCGCTGCGGATGCGGCGCCGCGTCTCCTCGTGCGCCTCGTCCCCCACCACGCGCTCCAGCCCGTCGCCCAGCGACTCTACGCACACACATCTCATCATTTCATCAATATTATTTCAATCATATGTGGAAATACAAAAAATATATTTGGAATCTGTCACAAATAAAGAAAGAGATACAACAATATTAAATAACATGAATCACAATAGTCAACAAATTAAACATTACCGGTAACTTTGGCGGCGGAATTGGAGATGCCGTGCGTGACGTTCTTAACGAGCGCGCCCACATTTCCTTCCAGCAGCAGCCCGGACACGCCCTCCGATACATCGGCCACGAAGCCCAACGGGTTACCCAGGAAGTCCACTGAACCCAAGATCTTCGCCGCCTGCCATTTCAGCTCCTGGACGTACAAAATACGTAAATGCGATTTTGTAAATCAAATATCTGCGCATGTGATTTCTATTTCTTTCTATTAGTGGTAATGACGTACTACAATGAGGAAATAAATCTCAAGTTTTTAAGTCTGCTTACCTTGAGAATATAAAAACCTTCAGAAAAGGAAACATAGATAATAAGAAATAATGTATACTGTATTCTATCTCATTTTCTCGCAGGCTAAATTCTATAGCTGTATATTTATTTATTTATTTATTTATTTAACTGTTTATGTACACACATACTTTGACAGGAAAATGCTAAAAACAAAATTATGTACAAAGGCACTGCTTATTCCATAAAGAAATTTCTTCCAGCAGGCCTATTGAAGGATAGTTGAAGGAAATAGAAGTAGTCAAAGTGTGCACTTTATTAACATTAACATGTACAATAAAATACAAATTTATAAACCTACATATATATTATACACATACGTACATACATACACATATATATCTATATAAATAAATATAAAATACAAATATAATATATTATAAGAAAAAAGATAATATAATTCAATATATTATATTTTTAATATTACGTATATGAATATCTACACATCACGAATTAATCATTATGGTGTGAATGATAATGCTCTTTAACAAGTCTTTTAAACATAGACACCGACTTAGCGTCACGAATCCTGAAGGGAAGTGAATTCCACAATCGAACTGCATTAACAGTAAAAGAATGAGAATAGAGCATTGTATTGAAAGATGGAAATCTTAACAGTGTTCTAGTATTTGATCTACATGGGACATCTGGAGCATGAACAAAAGTAAAGCGATTTTTTAGATATAGCGGAGTATCAGGGTTATGTAGAATATTGAAAAGAAGACAGAGGATTCGAGTGTTCCGGCGAAGGCGGATGGGGAGCCATTTAAGCTGCTTGCGATAAACAGAGACGTGATCGAACTTCTTTAAGCCAAAAATGTATCGAATACATAAATTTTGCAAGCGCTCGAGTTTATTAATTTGCTCCTCGGTAGCATCCAAATAGCAGACATCAGCGTAATCTAAAATTGGCAATATAAGAGTCTGGACTATAGATATCTTAGTAGACAAAGGTAGAAAACTTTGAAGGCGTTTTAGAGAATGAAAGGCGTGAAATATTTTCCTGCTTACATCCGTAACATGTGCGCCCCAAGTCAAATTGCAGTCGAAAATAACACCTAGGTTCTTGGCAGTATCTGAGTAGGGAATAGTGGCACCATCGATTCGTAGAGTTTGGAGAGAGGAGAAATCAAGCGTGCCACGCGCATGTCTTTTACCTATTATCAAGGCTTGGGATTTAGTTGGGTTTAATGTGAGACCAAATGATCTCGACCATTTGCTAATCTTATTTAAGTCGTCATTCATAGCTTCAATCGCCATGTTGGCTTCGGATGCCACAAAATTACGATATAACTGCAAATCGTCAGCATATAGGTGGTAATTAGCTGATATGACCTTGGTGATACAATTAATAAAAATGGCGAAAAGCAGAGGAGAGAGGACTCCACCTTGAGGTACACCCGCAGTTACATTATACCATTGGGAGTATATTTCACCTGAACGAACACATTGTGACCGATCACATAGGTAAGAGTCAAACCATTGAATAACAGATTTGGACACATTAATCGTCTTAAGGATACTTATAAGGATATCAAAATCAACAGAGTTGAATGCACTGCTGAAATCTAGTAAAACCAGAACTGTTAAGTATCCATGGTCCATATTCCAACGGATATCGTCAGTAACTTTAAGAAGGGCAGTTGTAGTACTATGTCCGGGTCGGAAACCAGATTGATATGGACATAAGATATTATTTCTGTTGAGAAATGCTGAAAATTGCTTGTGGACAATGTGTTCAAAAACTTTAGAAAGAAATGGCAAGATTGAAATAGGACGAAAGTGAGAGGGAGATGAAGGATTGGATATCTTAGGGATAGGGATAATGTGTGCTAATTTCCATGACGATGGAAAACAACAAGAAGATAAAGAGAAATTAAAAATGTGTGTAAGAACAGGAAGAAGAAAAGAGAGGATAGGTATTATCATATTGGAGCATATGCCGTCATTTCCAGTGGCCGTTGATGATATAGCTAGAATTGATCGGTTGATATCGTCTTCAGTGACTACAGCAAAATCAAATGTATCACACTGCAGAACTGGGTGCTTATCCAATTCTAAAATTGACCCAGCTTTATCGCGCGTAGAGATGGAGACAGGAGGGCAAGAAAAATGTTGGTTAAGAATATTTAAGTCTATATCTCCACTTAAAAGTGTTCGTGACTTACCAACACCAACAGTTTTAAGAAATCTCCATGCTTTTGCGGGATCACTTTTAGTTAGGGAATTATAAAAGTAACGTCTTTTTGCATCTCTGCACAAACGGTTGCACCGATTGCGTAGGTTCTTATAATTTGTTAAATTACTCTCCAGCGGAAATCGCTTGTATCTTCTTTTAGCCTTGTCTCTACGTGCCATGAACGCCTTTAAAGCCGAAGTTATCCAAGGGGCAGGATTATGTTTTATTTTAACACGTTTAACCGGTGCATGAATATCATATAAGCTAAGAATGACATTGTTAAAGCTGTTTACTTTGTCATCTACTGTTTGGCTAACAAATAACGGCGTCCAGTTTATTAAACTAGCGTCACGTCTTAAAGCCTCCAAGTTAATGCTCCTGAAATTTCGAAGGAGTCGAAAGTTTGACTTACGTTTAGGAGGTCGAACACGATAAGACAAATAGATAAGGTCATGGTATGAGAAAGAAGCGGTCAGTTGTCCATGACTGGCAACATTATTTGGAGAAGAGACTATAATTAGGTCGAGAAGAGATGGAGTACAGTTTGGGAAGTGGTGAGTGGCTGAAAGAGGTAGTATCTGAAGATTAAAAGAGGACAATAGTGATTGCAGCTTATTCGCACGGTGGTCATTTCTGATAAGGCACGTATTGAAATCACCCATCAAGATAACGTGATTATATAAGAGATTGAACTCACTAAGTAATTTTTCAAATGCGTCGAAATAATTAACATTAAGGTTAGGACTATAAAGAACTCCCAGTAATATTTGTGTGTGATTAAGAGTAATTTCCAAAAACAGGTGTTCAGCAGAGTTAGAATATATTTGTGGAGATGTACTGATCACCTTAAAAGGTATTTCAGCACGCAGATAAATAGAAACACCTCCACCGCCCTTGCCCACTCGGTCATTGCGTATTAATACATAACCAGGAAGTGAGTATAGAGTGGAAGGAAGAGTAGGTTTAAGGAAAGTTTCAGAAATCAAAAGAGCATCGAGATGAGTACTGCTAATGGATGCCAGAAGGTCAGAATAGTGGCCAGGAACACTTTGCGCATTGATGTGGGCAATATTTAAGTTTACAGGGTATTGAGAAAATACAGAAGAAATGTGATCGAGCAGAGTAATAGGTTCAGATGAAGATTCGGTGTCTACGCTTACAAAACTGTTAGTAGACGACGAGCAAGAGAAAAAGCTTTCATTGAGGTCTGATAGATTATTCATAGTTTATGTTGATAATAACGAATATAATAAAGTAAAATAACAAATATATATTTAACTAAAAAGTAAAAAATAATAATAATAAAATAATATTAAAAAAAAACAATAAAACGAATATTATAATAAAAATAAAAGTACAAAAATAAAATAAAAATCAAAACGTAGTAACTCAACTCACTCTCTGGCGTGATGGAAGAAATTCAAAGTAAAATCAAGTGTAAAGAAAAAAAAACATTAAAATTTTTGATTATGGACAGTACAAATCAAGAAAGTCAATTAAAGTACTTAATTATCCTATATTACATTCAACAATATACGAAAATGTAGAACAGATCGTAGATATGATACATTGATCACAATAACTTGATGTAAACAAATAGTTGTTATTAAAAAAAAAATATGCATACCCGCCCAAGAGAAAAAAAAAAATGAAACAAAGTTTAGATGCTGCTGTTTTTGCAAGATAGTTTATGTGAATGGTAAACTTGCAAATTATTGACGTCGGCGTGTTTTCTTTGGAACATTTACGCTATTTTTCGATGACGATGTTTCTGTATAGTTTGTCTCTTTTTAGTCTCTTTTTTGTTTCATTGAGTTTCAAATCACAGCCATTCTAAGGTTTTCACTAAAAAAAGAACAGACAAGGAGGAGGTACTAACATCCTTGAAGTGTTGCAGCGTGTGCCTGGCCAGGCCAGCGGCCGTGTCGAACACGTGCGTGCGCACGAACGGCTCCAGCTCCACGGCCGCGTCCTCGAACCGCACGAACGTCAGCCCCAGCCGCTTCTTCAGCGCGCTCAGCTCCGCCTCCAGCTTGCTGGCCGTGTACATCGACAGCCGAATCTATCCACATACCCATAACATTAATGTTACCATGGATACCGCATGCTCAGAGCACCTGAGTACTACAAAAGTATACTGAGTATTATAGTTAAAAATATAGGCAACTCTATGTAGGTACTAAAATATAAATTTAATTTGTTGTTCTGAAAGATGGTGGTATGACCGTCTAGTTTACAAAAGTGGTAAAATACAGATCCCGAGGCAGCATCAAAGATGCGAAACAACCGAAATTGTTGCAATAATCCGTCTACCAATCGTAACAATTAAGGCAAATATTTTAAGTACAGCACGTGCCGCATCTCTTACTCCCCCACAGCACAACAGTGCAGGACAGGTACAGAACAGGTGCAAGACATACAACACGCACCTGGCTGGGCACCAGCTCGAGGAGCGCACAGTAGTACCTGGCGGCGTATAGCGCGGTCACTCGTGCAGCACGCGCCGCGTCTCTTACTCCCCCACAGCACAACAGTGCAGGTCAGGTGCAGGACATACAACACGCACCTGGCTGAGCACCAGCTCGAGGAGCGCACAGTAGTACCTGGCGGCGTATAGCGCGGTCAGCTCGTGCAGCACGCGCCGCGTCTCTTACTCCCCCACAGCACAACAGTGCAGGACAGGTGCAGAACAGGTGCAAGACATACAACACGCACCTGGCTGGGCACCAGCTCGAGGAGCGCACAGTAGTACCTGGCGGAGTATAGCGCGGTCAGCTCGTGCAGCACGTGCCGCGTCTCTTACTCCCCCACAACACAACAGTGCAGGACAGGTGCAGAACAGGTGCAAGACATACAACACGCACCTGGCTGGGCACCAGCTCGAGGAGCGCACAGTAGTACCTGGCGGCGTATAGCGCGGTCAGCTCGTGCAGCACGCGCCGCGTCTCTTACTCCCCCATAGCACAACAGTGCAGGACAGGTGCAGAACAGGTGCAGGAATTACAACACGCACCTGGCTGGGCACCAGCTCGAGGAGCGCACAGTAGTACCTGGCGGCGTATAGCGCGGTCAGCTCGTGCAGCACGTGCCGCGTCTCTTACTCCCCCACAACACAACAGTGCAGGACAGGTGCAGAACAGGTGCAAGACATACAACACGCACCCGGCTGGGCACCAGCTCGAGGAGCGCACAGTAGTATCTGGCGGCGTATAGCGCGGTCAGCTCGTGCAGCACGCGCCGCGTGTCTTACTCCCCCACAGCACAACAGTGCAGGACAGGTGCAGAACAGGTGCAGGACATACAACACGCACCTGGCTGGGCACCAGCTCGAGGAGCGCACAGTAGTATCTGGCGGCGTATAGCGCGGTCAGCTCGTGCAGCACGCGCCGCGTCTCTTACTCCCCCACAACACAACAGTGCAGGACAGGTGCAGAACAGGTGCAAGACATACAACACGCACCTGGCTGGGCACCAACTCGAGGAGCGCACAGTAGTACCTGGCGGCGTATAGCGCGGTCAGCTCGTGCAGCACGCGCCGCGTCTCTTACTCCCCCACAGCACAACAGTGCAGGACAGGTGCAGAACAGGTGCAGGACATACAACACGCACCTGGCTGGGCACCAGCTCGAGGAGCGCACAGTAGTACCTGGCGGCGTATAGCGCGGTCAGCTCGTGCAGCACGTACCGCGTCTCTTACTCCCCCACAGCACAACAGTGCAGGACAGGTGCAGAACAGGTGCAGGACATACAACACGCACCTGGCTGGGCACCAGCTCGAGGAGCGCACAGTAGTATCTGGCGGCGTATAGCGCGGTCAGCTCGTGCAGCACGCGCCGCGTCTCTTACTCCCCCATAGCACAACAGTGCAGGACAGGTGCAGAACAGGTGCAGGACATACAACACGCACCTGGCTGGGCACCAGCTCGAGGAGCGCACAGTAGTATCTGGCGGCGTGCAGCGTGGTCAGCTCGTGCAGCACTCGCCGCGTCTCGTACTCCACTTCGTCAGGCTGCTCGGCCGCGTCTTCACCGCCTCGCCACTGCTCAATCCACGACCACAGCAGCAGTATCAGTCTAAGAACAAATTATCTTTTTGAGTAATAATCCTTTTTATATTGTTTTAATTTAGTTTCAATTGTATAATTAACTTATTTATTGAACCATATCCGAAGTCACAAATATAGATATACTGCTATATTGAGAAAAAATAATTGATTTATTAAATATCACATGAGTGTTGCCCATTATCTTTTTTTTGTAGTATTACGGTGACACACGAGCACACAGTTCACCTGCTGTTAAGTGGATGCTGTAGCCCATAGACATCTACATTTATCTTCAATTCAAAATCAAAATGCAGACGCATTGCCAGCCCTGAGGACTGAGATAGAATACCTCATACCAGAAAGAGGGTCTCCGGTTCTCCACACTCACCATACGAAACACAGCACCATTAAGCTGCTATTTTACGCTGGTATTCTGTGAGAGCGTGGTCCGGTTGAGCTTACCTATTAGTGATCTGTCCTTTTTATCTTTTAAATTCATAATGAATGGTAATGCATGATTTTAACTGAATATCGTTTACAAATATTGTTACGCGCTCAAATCGGCGGCACTAGCGCCATCTAGTCTCGAACCGAAGGACTAAGCTTCTTGAAGTTTAAAACTCGAACTCTCGGTACCTTGCGCGTGTTTACTTGAACATTCTGGATATTTTGCTAATTTATATAAATAGGCGCTGCAAGATGCGATCGGGGTAGTGTTGAATTGGCGATACGAGCGAAACTTCGGAGCGAAATAGAGTGAATTAGTGTGTTTAATTATTAGTGTTTTAAGTTTTAATTTGTGTAAAGTAAATTAAAGTGTTAATTTAGGTAATTTTATCGGCAATTTTTATTGTCACGAACCTCAAGCTCGTAACAATATCAAACGCCTACTATTTTACTACGCACGCACACATTCATAAGGGTTGCTCGGTCAGCAAAATCGTTATGGAGTGAATCGTACAAAAGGGGCGCGCGTGCGCGTAATTGTTGTCCACAAATCAAATTCGATTTGATATAATTTCAAATAAAATTAGAAGCCTGATTTACTCGTATTTTCAAAAACTGTAATATCGATTTATCATTATTTATATATTTGAACTTAAATATAAAATTTGGCTACTATTTTTTGAAAAATAACAATGTCAAAGGCTTATCATAAATCAAAAAATTAGCCTGCAGTCATACGAGTCTTATTAAAATCTGCCATATCTGTCTTTGGTATAATAACCAATCCTATTGGAATAGGATTCGAGCGAAATTTGACTGTTAGGGATAGTATGAATGCACACCATAGAATACTATAATACACAATAGAATGGCTGTCAACCTTATTTTGTACGAGAATCGGCGTCGCCGGGAGCACATATACAAGCAATTACGTCGTATTATCAGTTATCACTACTACAAACACATTCTACTTTTGATTAACGTTTTTGACACATAAATATTTCTTTATTTTTGTTTCTAATATTCACAATATGTAAATAGTTTTGACTTACTGGTAGTAGTCTATAGTTGTGTGTAGAGTATTGTCTATTAACTTTATTATATAACGTATCTATTCTGTACCCATAGAATTTTTGGGCGAAAGTAGATTTTGCTTGTTTCGTTTCGCATACCTCATAATTTCTTTTCCTAGTTTGTAGTAAATTAGGTGTCAACACAGTGCAAGTGTGTTTTTTTTTAATTGAAGACAATATATACAATTTCCGTACTGAAAGCACATTAGCTTCCCTAAATAAACTGGTAGTTCAGAAAAATTTTGGTTTATAAACTGCAACTTTTAAAATTATTCGTTGAGCTCTTTCCAATTCAAGCATGTGTGTTTTACTGGAACCTCTCCAAACAGCAATACCGTAGGTTAATACAGATAGGCACAAGGATATTATAAACAGTTTTTAGCAATGTCCCATTTGTTACATGTCTTAAGTTTTTTAAAACGTAAGTTTTCTGACTCTTGGGTTAAAGAAGAATGCCCATAGATGTTCTCGTACCAAATTCCAAATCAAACTTTGTTTTTTATAGTCTACCCTGATCCTATTAACCTGTTGCTTCAAGAGATGCGCACTTTAGATCACACAATACCTACCTTACGTCCGCTCCAGACGATCACTAATTAGATCAGAATTATGTAAAATTGTGTACCTATGAAAAAACTATTTTTTCGTTTTAAACAAAACCAAAGACACTATGCAATAGATAATAGTATCAAAGACAAAGATATGCTCTTTTATTTTAAACCATAACCTGGCAATGTTTCCTAGAAAAAAAAAAAGAAATCACTCTGAACTTTCGGCATTCCACGTGTCGCTTTGATGAAGGTGCTCCGTCTTTTTTATAGAATTTTATATTTGTGTCTGGACTAAAAACGAAAGTATTATACTTTTTTATATTCCTTGTAATATAGTAAACACGTAGATATATAATTTGTGGTATAAAAAGTGAAAAGTAAATTGCCAAAAGTACTTCAAAATCCGGAAGGCCCATTTTGGCGGTTGGGTCATAAATGTGTTATTTTTCAAATTCTCATTTAGTTTTAGTGTAAAATGTAAGTAAAAATAGTTTTCTTACATATTTCAAATAACTTGATGTTGTATTTATTTCAAATTCACACAAAAATATTTTTGAAATATTGTTCGAAATGTCATACAGATAAAATATTTTTTTTAATTTTTTAATATTTTATATTTTGGTATGAGTAACGAATGGAAACACATAAAACATAAAAATATACGTATTTCCAAACATTTTCATATAAATTTCTCCAAATACAAAAGTGTAGAATTCAAATTAGTAGTAATTTTGTCACTAAAATTGAAGTATATACTACTACTATGCTATACAGGGTAATTTATGTATTATAATTTTATTCGATAGTTTATACATTCAACAAGAATTCCTGTAAGTTTTATCCATAAATATTATCTCAAAGTGAAAATATAGCAAAATTTGCAATATGGCAAAAAATTTTCTAACTTACAAATTTTCCCGCCATTAAGGTCCCGAGCGAACGGGAGTATAACATGTCGCGACCTCCGGAGCTTACAGGACTTCTACAAAACTCCTTTTTGAAAAAAAAACACGGGTTCTGAAGTTATTTTATAAAATCGAAAATAACCTAAAAACTATTACGTCACTTTTGCGATGCTACCAACGACCTATTTTAAATTGACACTTTAAACATGGACAAACATCAAGCTAGGACACGCTCTAAAAACCAATAATATTAGTATTCCATTAATATTAGTAAGAATTACGAGTCATAGCAACACATAGCCGCGCCATCGGATGCGTGAATGTAACTCGGATATTTGCCCGACCTTTATACATATTGCCAATACTGTGAGTGGGTAAAGTATCTAAAGGTTATATGTATATATTTGGACGCCACCGCTATCACACTACCACACCAATATCAATAATACATTATCATAAGTGTGACCACTCAGACCGAAAAAAAAGCTCGTTGAGTCTAGAGCGTCTTAACCATTTAATCTAAAGACCGATTTACACTTCGGCAAGTACAGTAGCGAGTTAACTTGCGAACCTGGCGAGTTAAGTTTGAACCTCGTTTGAACAGCAATAAGCGAGTTAAGTAGCAAGTTAACGATTAAGTTGAACGGGATAGCCGGCCGAGCTATTATTGGCGAGTTAAATGCGAAGTGCTGCCCTCCCGTGCGTCTCCCGCCACCCGCAACTAAGCTCGCCGTTCATGTAAACGAGTGAGTTTAGTTCAGTGCATAAGTTGACAGGACGCAACGATTGCGCGCCAAAACGTACAATTGTACTTTTATAATGACTCGCCACAAAGTTTGTACGATACTGTTTGTTGAATATTTATACATTTTATATTGAGTTTTAATAATAAAATGGATGGAAGATATCACGTATAAATTCGTACAGGAGTATTTAGAACACGGATGTTTATATAATAGTTGAGGTTCAAATTGTAAAATTAAACCTGCTCGAGGCGCTGCACTCATAAAAATTCTTAAAAACTTATTTTACAATAAGAATTAATACTTCTCTGACTAGATAATTTAATTCTTTACGTAATCCTAGAACCATCTTAAACGAAAAATTCTGTAGTCTTGAAACGTCATACTCCAACAAACTCTATGAACTAATGTCCTTACTAAACTCGCCACGAAGACATAGTTTGAACGTTACTGCCCACTTAACCGTGTACTGTCAACTGCCCTGTAACTAAACTCGCTACTGTACTTGTCGAAGTGTAAATTGGTCTTAAGATACGATACTATTCATGACAGACACAATTGCTCAAGCTCATATCGTTTTTAATCGATTAGGTACGTGATAAAAAAATAAAACAAACAAGTCCATTTGGGCTTTTTAATAGCGATTTAAAGTCAAAAATATTTATTTAAAATATATTTACTTGAATCATTCATCATACTCCTGAAAAAAATCATCTAAAGCCGTTCCCGGCGCAGTTACGTCATTATATGTTTGTGTAGATCGGAACAAAAGTTAAATTTTAATCTATGGTAACCGCGGTTAACTATGACAGCTGGACGTAGAACATCTCAGTCCTTACCGTGACCATGGGTGCTGTAAAGCTCTCGAAACGTCGGGTATTAAAAAGTTAAATATACGCGATAAATTCCGTAAAAACTAGTATTATTTCAATGTGTAGTGTTCGCGTAAATATAAGAAATCATTATCATATCTGCTAATCAATAAATATGTGTGATAAGTATGACTGTTGACATGTCTAGATTTAATCCTACCTCTTCAGAGGTAATTATTTAGCCCCAAATCAAAGGTACATCATCATCGACAGTATTATTCACCTCAACTGAACCGACGGATGTGTTCCCCATAATAAGATCTAGCCTGTTTGAGTTGGTAAGTCCCAAGAGCTAACCGTTTTAAATCAATTATTGTCAATTGTGGAAATCCATCTAAATGTGGATTATTGCTGTCAATCAACTGAAAATTCACACTCCTTCTATTGAGATTTGCTGTTCAACATAAGTTGCCAAATGGTTCTCTAGTGAAAGCCTATCCTTAGCAATTCTTACATATTCCATGGCTTCAGGTGGATTCTTCTATAACAACATGAAACTTATTAATTAGGGCACATGAGATTCTAAAATCATCCTTTAGGTGCAAAACCGCTCTATTGTTAAAACCATGACGAAAGAGTCTAAAATCCCTTTTCACCCCACTATTTTTTCAAATAAATGTAGAAACCTTATTCACGCGTATTTTTAAAAACTGCAAAAAGTGTACATCAGTCTATATATCTTGAACTTAATAATTAAATTTGGCTAGTCTTTGAAAAATAACCGAGTGTTTTGTCGTGGGGGCTACAGTACAGTGTTAAGTGATGGAACCTTTCATCGAGGCGCACGGCGACGGGGCACAGCGCGACCACGACGCGGTTGAAGTAGCGCGCGTTGTAGCGCGGCGCCGGCGCCGGCCGCAGCACCAGCTCCGCCGCCGCGTACAACGCGCCGCCCGCCCCCGCGCCATCCGCCCCGCCCCCACCCCCGCCCCGCAGCGTCTGCAGCAGCACCGGCTGCGCCGCGTCCGCCAGCTGCGTGCGCAACCATTTCATTTTTGTGATTTGTATAAACACAATAATGTGAAACTACTTGGTCGTCTGCAAAACGTATTAGAGCCCGCCGGCTTAAGCTCCATATACGTCATAAAAAATGTACTCTGTGCCTTTTGTCATGCGGCCTGCACTGACACTCAAATTTTATTCGCGGTGTCTATTCTAGTACATATTAGTTCAATAAAGTGATGTACCCCTCACTCGTGAGTTACCTCGTACGAGGTCCTCGTGAGGGCAAATTGAAAGAGTTACTCGATTTCGGTATTGAGCTACTTCACTCGTTCGTTCACGCATCACTTAAATGTATTATATCATGACTTGACGTCGCGAACATGTAAATAAGGTAAGGGAGATAAAGAAAAAATGGTGTGGAGTGCTTGTGTGACCTGGTTGTCCCACTGCAAGTCATCCAGCTGCAGTGCCAGCAGCGCAGATGCGGGCGAGCGTGCCAGTTCCAGACGCAGGCGGCGGCACGTGGCGTACAGCAGCTCAGCAGCCGGCGCGCCCACCACCAGCGACACGCCCAGCCCACCCACCGCCACGCGCACGCCCCACTCGCTGTCCTCCTCGCTCGCACCGCACTCCTCCTCCTCGTCGTCCTCGATGCGCCCCACCTCCTGCACACGCACACAAATACGTTTATATAATTTGCACCTTAAAACGAATCTTTGGCGTAAAAGCTAAACACAAAGATACACCAATACTGTTACCGTTACAGCCGTTTAAAGTCCATTAATCAACTAAGGCCTCCCCTATAGACTGCCTCATAGGGGAAATATTTGCCATAGTTGCCACTCTCCGTAAACGGGTAACAAAACTAGTTTTTTATTTTTAGTCATTATTAAAAAAAACGTTGCTGCCTATTTCCAAATGTGTTTCCCTCTGTCGCATCTTACGACACTCACGGGACGGTATAGGTTAGTAGATATTCTTACACCGCCACTATACGGGTAGCAAAGATAAATCTTTCAAGTGAAAGCATTAGGAGGGGGTGGAATGAGGAGAGACATACCGGGTTCTCGTGGTCGTGTATGCGCACGAGGCGCGTGGGGCCGGCGCAGCTGAGCGTGACGTCGAGGCGGCCGCAGCCGGGCCGCAGCGCGTGCCAGCTCACCGCCTGCTCGCCCGCCAGCGCGCCCGCCCGCTCGCTCGCCGGCAGACCCAGCACCACTCGCGCACCTGGATGCCATTGTAAACGTGAATGAACACTAGTAGCCAAGCTCGAATGACCAACAAATTTTATAAGAACTTGCACGGCCTATTAAATAAGAAATTCCATTTTAGTTTCCTGGTAACGTACTTGTAGCTTTCCTTCGTAGTCATCTTTTATTACTAAGGTCTATATTTACTCTGCGTGGAGCGCACAGCTTGGCGTGCGCACAAGCTTGGCCGGGCGGCAGCAGACTCTAGCGTTATGCGGAGCGTGTGCGGTACCTGGCACGAGCGCCATGAGGCCGGCGCGGCCAGCATGCGGCTGCACGCACAGGTTGGCGTGCGCGCAGGCCATGCGGCCGGACGGCAGCAGGCGCCAGCGCTGCGTGGAGCGTCGCCGCGGGTCCGCACGCCGCAGCACCAGCGCACTCGCCACGCCCGGGCGCGGCGCCGCCTCTTCTATGTCCAGCACCTGGGGCCATCACAAAACATCCCCCGTAACTATACTATCAAACTACCAAATCTCGATATTTCATTACAACCGTTACAACCAATTAAAGTCCACTGCTCGACATAGGTCTTCACTATAGATTGAGCCATGGGCATATTTGCCGTAGTTATACAGCTTGACAAGCGGGTTGGCAACAGCAGTTTTTTTTATTTTAAGTCATTATTAAGAAGACGCTGCGGTCCATCTCCTGATTTGTTACCTCTGTCGTCTCTTATGACACTCATGATATGGGGTACTGGATATTATTACTCCGCAACCACACGGTAAAACGGTAGTTCGTTACAATCGGCACATAAACCATGCAAACAGTTAACTGAGATTCACCAGCATCTAGCAACGGAAAACAGTAAAGATTAAGAACTCACCATGGCGTGCGGTGAAAGAGTAGGATCGTCGGGCAGAGCAGCGTCAGTGGGCTGCGGCGGTGAACTGCCCTCGTGCACGAGCTGCCCGCCCGGCCCACGCCGCCACAGCTGCGACCTGATCACATTCACCTCTATGTACTTATACGTTGAGGGTAGGAAATAAAAATAAGAGAAAAAAAATCTTAAAAACGCAAACGATAGTGTAAAACATTTATAATCAAATGTCAGTCCATCTACCGCTGGAAAGTTGCCGGAGCGTTATTCACTTCGAACGGCACGTTTTTCTTTTCAGTAGGATTAGACAAGTTGGTTTCCTGTATTCGTTTACATTCATACGAAACAATGAAAATGACTACACGATAATATGTTGCAATTTCTACCTAAGAGACATATACTAACCTATCTCCGTATCGCTTGCGGCCAAGTATTACCCGAGTACTGCCGAGCGGCACCTCTAGTACCAAAACGCTGTCGTCGTCTGTCGAAATCTGCTTGCCTGCCGTCTCCATACTGTTTTCTCTGAAATTGTAATTAAAATTTTTACCAAAGCTAAAATAATGCGCAGATTGTAAATAGGTGCGTTCGTATTTTTGTAAAGTATATGATCATCAGTAAAATAGTCACCAAATGCTAGACGTAATCTTAGCTGTAATAGTTATACATGTAGTTGTGCTATAAAAAACTTTAAATAATGGTATCCATCACATAATACAAGGTATGACAACGTTTGCTGATTAAACGATCATTAAAAACGATCTTAATGTTAAATCGTTGATGACCAAAGTTATTTGTAATAATAGGGTACCATTACTAAACCATCTAAAATAAAAAATATATATTTATGATAGATTTTGTAAAAAATAATATAGAGAGATAGAGTTTATAAAATTGCATTATAAAATTATATTTCAATCTTAACCCATCAGACCCCTTAAAATTCTCATACAGCCGCATGTGCCCGGCAAATCCCGAGCGGTCGCATGTGACCGCACCCACCCACAGCACTTAAAACCATTAAAACTTATACAGTCAAACCTGGATAAGCGAGAGTTCAAGGGAGCACAATCTCACTTTCGCTTATAGAGGTTTCTCACTAACCCGAGTTTCTCGCTAATGCAGGTACATATGTAGCGTTTCTCTCTTATACAGGTACCCAGCAATAACAACGTTAATTAGTTCCACGAAATAGAATAGGTACAATATTGACGAGAAAACAATACAAAAACAATGGTAGGAAGTTCCACGATAGTTAAGAATGAGTCATTAAATAGCAGATGTTAAATTTGTAATTTGTTACTGTGTGTGTATCTTTTATGTATGTATGTATTTTTATTGTAGCTCGACCGTCGCTTATAGAGGTATAGATAAGTAGCAGTCTCACTTACGGAGGTCCATGAGGGAAAAACGACTCCCTCTTACAGAAGTTTCTGTTTCTCGCTAATAGAGGTTTTGGGAACTTAAAATGACGGGTCCCTGGCTATCCTAGTCCTGGCTATTACTCTCACTTATAGAGTTTTCTCACTTATCCAGATTTGACTGTATTTGGAGACTACTTTTCTATGAAGAAATTTGGCATTATAAAATCTATACAAATTTCTCTATATAAAACTCAGGTTTTAGTTCATTACAAAAAGACTATTGTATTTTGATAACAAAAACAAAACATACCAAGCGAATGTCGGCAGCGTGAATATCACAATTATTTCAATATATATTACTCGAAATTATTTACGTATAAAGATAAATTATATTCACACAAAAACTATCCTTACAATTTTATAATAAAACACTATACTAAAACACTAGAAATCATAAGATCAACACAATAACATTCACGCGGAAATGGCGTACGAAATAAACGTAGATTATAAATAAATATTCATAGGATAACAGTTTTTTTATTGCACTAGAGGACAGTGTTTCATATTGATTATATAATGCCAACTTCTTCATAGAAAAGTAGTCTCTATATATAAGTTTTTATGGGTTAAAGTGCTGTGGGTGGGTGCGACCTCATGAGACAGCTAGGGATTTGACGGAATATGGCCGCGGTCTCATGAGACCGCTTGGGGGCAGAAGGGTTAGGAATATTTTTTTTTATCTGTGCTTCAATTCTGCAAAACGCTGTCCGCCATATTAAATACTATCGTGATCACTCACTCTGATCCCGCCTAAGGGTGTGTTCTGTATCACTGATTAAGAAAACTAGCTAAGGTGCTGTGTTATTTCGAAAATTTTCAAGTTATCATTACGATTATTGAGTTTTATTCCGAATTTTATTGAAAAGGCATCAAGGAAGACGAATTCGTGAAAGCAGAAAGTACTAATCTACCAAGGATAAATAAATTGATGATGGCAAATTTTTTTGCATGCAATCGCAATTTTTGTTCTGCTGAGTTGAGGTATGTTAAAACCTCAATGTAAGTACCTATTACCAACTTTTGTTTATACAAAAACTTAATACCAGGTCAGAGTGTATTTTGATAAAACATAGTTTAGTAGCTACCACATCTTAGTTTATCTATAATTACAATCATTAGCAATCATTAGTTATAATATCTAAGTTAACGTAATTTGTTACAAAATTTGAGATACCGTTCACCTCATGATGTTTTTTTTCTTCTTCACAGAAGAATAGTCTGGTTTATGTAGACAACGTATTCGGGTATCTTCTTGCCAGTTTTAACCAAGTATTTCTTATATTTAAATACTTGGCAGTTGAATCCATAACTTTCCCGGCGTTATGTTCGTATTTTTGCATTCAGGCACAAAACAACAATGATTTAGATGATAACTCATTATTAAACATTAAAACCTTTTTTTTTTTTTTTTAATAGAATAGGCTGACAAACGAGCACACAGTCCACCTGATGGTAAGTGGTTGCTGCGGCCCATAGACATCTACATCTATCTTCCATTACAAATCAAGATGCAGATGCGTTGTCACCCGTGAGGACTGAGATGGAATGCCTCATTTCCAGTAAAAAGGGTCTCCGGTTCTCTACACTCACCATACGAAATACAGCAGCATTAAGCTACTATTTCACGCTGGTATTCTGTGAGAGCGTGGTCCTTCCCCGGTCGAGCCGACCCATTCGTGCTACAACTATACTACTAATATAACTGCAGCATGGCTCTACCACGTAAAATTCTACCTATCTTATTCTCTTGAAAAATCGACAAGACCGAGGACAGTGACGTCACGAGTTGAACAGCATAGCGGCTAGCGTTTTCACGCAAAAATTAAAAAAGAAAGATTAAAAGTAACTTTAATGGCACTTTTCGGTTTTAAAAAAATTATATAAAATTATCCCAGTTCATTTTCACTCTAAGATTCACTTAAAAAATTTTTTGAAAATAGGTGTAATACCCTATTGGTAAATAATAATAAATTATACGGGTTCAATGTTATGCTATGGAATTTTAATACCTGAGCTGAAGATGAAAATATTAAATGAAACAATTTTTACGGATTTCATCGCGTTTAAGTTAACATTTTTATTACAGGTGTTTTACCATGGTCATAGGGTGAACTGAGGTGTTTAACGACCCGATGTCATAGTTCGGCTATCTTCAGTTTTAGAATATTAATTTTTGGTGCTATCAGGAAGTCTTGTAATAGTATGTTTAAGTTTGGATTTAATTTTATTAATTATAGAATCCCAAGCAGTTTGTAGTTCTCATCCATTTTTTTCTATTGAAATTAGGATATTTTTTAATTTCAATAGCCTCGCAAATCATTCTAGATAGGAATCGGTGTTCTTTTGAGAAGATTTGTGGTCTATTAAAACTAATGTAATAAGATGGGACCCCACCCCGTAACCATATGCTCTAAAGCACCCGAAGCGTCGGGAATTGGGACATTAAATTCATCATCATCATCATCATCATCATTACAGCCCTTCACAAGTCCACTGCTGAACATAGGCCTCCCCCAAGGTATGCCACAAAGCACGGTCCTGAGCCACCTGCATCCATCGACTTCCTGCATGTCTTGCCAGGTCGTCACTCCATCTAGTGGGGGTCGCCCTACACTTCGTCTACCTGTACGAGGCTGCCACTCAAGAACCTTTTTCCCCAACGGTTGTTGGTTCTTTGAGATATATGACCGGCCCATTGTCACTTCAGCTTATTAATCCGTTGGGCTATGTCGGTCACTCTAGTTCTACTGCGGATATCCTCATTTCTAAGTTTATCACGGAGAGAAACTCTGAGCATAGCCCTCTCCAAGGAAGTTAAATTAAAATGCAATAAAATTCAAAAAAAAAAATAGTTTCAATGTGAAGTGTTTGCGAAAAGAAAAGAAATCACTAGATGAATATTTAGTTACTATTGTAAAGTTCACTTTTAGATTAATAAAATAAACTCGGATTTAAAAGATTTACACAGATTTATTCCGCACAAGTTACTCTCTTGGAGGTTACAACACGAATATAGATTACTGACTATATGAACACGAATGACCTGTCTATGGAATGAACAAAGAATATATAACTATCCTATACGGGAAAGAATGAATGAACTAATCCTAAGATCCGCTATAACAGTTCTCAAAGACAATTGGTCATAGATAAATGCGGTATCGATATTTATATCGATACTTTGCCTTTTTTAAACAATATCGATTTATATAGCAAATAATAATAATAGGTTATCATTACAGAGGTGTAAATACAGAAATAATGCAATATAATCACCCTTTAAATAATATGTATGTTAACAACTCGGCCATCCTCCAACAAGTGAGTCCTCTCACTTGATCTACATATTACAAAGATAACATGATTGGTTTCGTACAATTTACCTTATAATATGTAGAGACGTTATACAATTTAAACAGTAATACAGCTAGTGTTTATACCTTATATAAATAGGAAGGCAAGTGTGAAAAATGAAACGCTAAGTAAATAAATGAACACTACATATTGGCGTAGTCTGTTACGATCTGCAACCATCTGTGAATAGTTTTCACTGATTGCTCGCAACCAAGCCGTTAACACTCATGCATAGTCTGCTATGATCTGCGATCATCTGTGAGTTCTTCACTGACCGCTCATAGCCTATGTCATTTTGTAGAAGTATACAGTCTGTCATGATCTGCGATTATCTGTGCGACAACACTAACCGCTCACGACCCATACACATCTACTACATCTTTTATCACTACAGAATAGTCTACTTCGATCTGTAACCTTCCGTACTTTCATCATACACTAGTTATTCTGCTCGCGACCAAGCCGTTAACACTCATGCATAGTCTGCTATGATCTGCGATCATCTGCGAGTTCTTCACTGACCGCTCATAGCCTATGTCATTTTGTAGAAGTATACAGTCTGTCATGATCTGCGATTATCTGCGCGACAACACTAACCGCTCACGACCCATACACATCTACTACATCTTTTATCACTACAGAATAGTCTACTTCGATCTGTAACCTTCCGTACTTTCATCATACACTAGTTATTCCTAAGTCTAAGGTTAATCACCATTTTCTAAACGACAAAATGTCACAAATACATAAAGAAATTTATAAAATATGATTTTTTTTAATTATTTAATTTACTCATTACTTTAGTCGGTACCATTGGCATAATCACTATGGTCGTTCTCGCTTCCGCTTGAGATCTCTTTATAATTTAACCAAGGATGTATTTTATCCAGCGCTACTACGTTTTCGTATCGTCTTTTCCCTTTTATCGATAAAGGTGTATCCTCAACAAGAAACCTATCATTCGGTAGTACTTTCTTAATCCTGTACGGGCCATTAAATTTTGGTAATGTTTTTGATTTACCTAAGTGTTCTCTATCAACGACTGTTCTCTTAATCCTAATTAAATCGCCTTCTTTATACTTTGTTGCGTGCTTCCTTCGTTCTTCCTTGTTGCTTCTCTATTCTATCACTCGCTGCGGATCTCATTTCCACTAATTTTTCTCCTTGTGTATACTCAATTGTTGGACTTATAACATCTCCGAGGATAGTCTCTGAAACATTCATAAGTTTATAACCAAATAACTCTGAGGGACTTTTGCCAGTTGCTCTGTTCACAGTTGTGTTCATCCCTAACTGTATATCAGCGACATACCTTGCAGACGACTAATTGTCTTATCAAAACCGAAATGTCCTACTTCGTCGTGGTTCATTCGTAATACTTGCCACCTTACTGATCTTGGAAATACCCAGCGGATACCATTATCAACTATACGGTAAACATGATCTCCTTTTAACTGATAATTTTTATAAATGTCTGCAACAGATTTCGTGAGACTATCTTGCAGTACCTCCTTAATGCCTTTAATTTCATCATCGTTACTCTGAACTGTAGCGATCCAGTCCTTTACATCAATTTGTAAAACATCAATCACCCGCGACTCATCTTCAGTAGAGGGTTCGTCCACAGGGCTACGACTTAGGGCATCAACGTGTGCCATTCGTGACCCGGCTCTGTACTCAATATTGTATGACGTTTTTCTCATGTAAACTATCACTTTTATTTTTGGAATCGGTTTGAACCCTTGTACACTTTTCGGCTAAGTGGCCTAACCTATAGCAATTCGTGCATTTTACAGTCTTTTTCGTGCATTCATAACTATAATGCCCCGATTCGTTACAGTTATAGCAAATAATATTCGAATTAGATGTAGTATGCGACTGCCTCTGACTAGTTAATGGGGTATTATTAGCGAAGGCCGTTTTTTTATCTTGAACGCTCCTTCCCTTATTGTAATCACGGGGTTGCTGTTTAATTGACTGAAAATATTCTAAAATTTGTTCAGGCTCCTGGCATTTGGCAGCCTTAGCTCCCAACCTAACCAAACGATCTTCTATACCATAAAGAATGCAATCGACGGCACGTTTACCTTCGATCCCGCAACGGTTTAATAAATTTAATTTTTCGTAATAATAAAGCTCTAGGAACTCGTTATATCTCACTCGTTTAGACAGCATTTCGGTCAACAATTCGGCATAATCGTCACTACTGGGAAAGGATTCAATAAGTTTTGTTTTCCAATCAGACCACGAGGACGATATAGTGGGTAACGCTTGGTACCATACTCTAGCTACCCCTGACAGCTTAGGTATAGCATAATGTATGATTTGGTCATCACCCCATTTATATAACTTAGCACACTCGTCCACTTTATTCAACCACATATGTACTGTTTGACTTTTAATCATAGGATCGAATTCGGGCACCACATTGCCTAACGTAGGAAACTTATTACCATCAGGGCGGGTAGATGACAAACATTTTACTAACTCGGATAAGATATGCAATGTACTATTGCTACCTGCTTCAGTCGATGATTTGCGACGCGACGTTTCTCCTGTTCCTTCAGACACACGAGGCTGGAGATTCTCTTGTAGATCATCACGATGACGCTTACGGGATCTACGTCCGTGTGTACAACCACCCGCCGGTTCGCGACAAGGAGTTCCGCTCCTAGTTGGAGTTGGTGTGCGACAATGACGTCTTCCACTTTCACTTAATCTCGCGCGTTGACGACGAGTGACATTATCTTGACGGCTTCCATCTGAGTCCGTAGAATGTGTATTACATCGCCTTTTGTTCGATTCTTTGTCACGGCGATTTTTATGATGTTTTTTATGCTTGGATCTACTTTCTGATTCACGGTGAGAATTTTTTCTCTTGCGATGACGTGATCGTGACTTCCTACGACCATCGTCGTTTTCTATTTCGTTATTCATATTTTTTTTAATTGTCTTAAAAATGACACGTGGAAAAAAAAACGTAAATACTTGAATTTTAGTATAAATACACTATGGGTCTTGTTTATCCCACTTCTGAGATGTAAAGTTCACTTTTAGATTAATAAAATAAACTCGGATTTAAAAGATTTACACAGATTTATTCCGCACAAGTTACTCTCTTGGAGGTTACAACACGAATATAGATTACTGACTATATGAACACGAATGACCTGTCTATGGAATGAACAAAGAATATATAACTATCCTATACGGGAAAGAATGAATGAACTAATCCTAAGATCCGCTATAACAGTTCTCAAAGACAATTGGTCATAGATAAATGCGGTATCGATATTTATATCGATACTTTGCCTTTTTTAACCTGTACGCCAAGCGAGCGCGCGCCATGTTACACTCCCGTTCACTCGGGACCTTTTTGGCGGGAAAATTTCTAGGTTAGGAAATTTTTTGCAATATTGCAAATTTTGCTATATTTTCACTTTGAGACAATATTTATGGATAAAACTTACAGGAAGTCTTGTTGAATGTATAAACTATCGAATAAAATTATTTTTGGTTGCTAGAAATTGTAATAAAGTATATAAATTACACTGTATAGCATAATAGTAGTATAAACTTCAATTTTAGTGACAAAATTACTACTAATTTGAATTCTACACCTTTGTTTTTGGAGAAATTTATATGAAATTGTTTGGAAATATGTATATTTTATGTTTTATGTGTTTCCATTCGTTACTCATACCAAAATATTAAAATATTAAAAAATTAAAAAAAAAAATAAAATAATATTTTATCTGTGACATTTCGAACAATATTTCTAAAATATGTTCGTGTGAATTTGAAATAAATACAACGTCATGTTATTTCAAAATATGTAGGAAAACTATTTTTACTTACATTTTACACTAAAAATAAATGAGAATTTGAAAAATAACACATTTATAACCCGCCCGCCAAAACAGGCCTTTCGGAATTTGAAGTACTTTTGGCAATTTACTTTTCACTTTTTATACCACAAATTACATATCTACGTGTTGACTATATTACAAGGAATATAAAAAAGTATAATACTTTCGTTTTTAGTCCAGACACAAATATAAAATTCTATAAAAAAGACGGACGGACCTTCATCAAAGTGACACGTGGAACGCCGGAAGTTCAGAGTGATTTCTTTTTTTTTTTTCTAAGAAACATTGCCAGGTTATGGTTTAAAATAAAAGAGCATATCTTTGTCTTTGATACTAATATCTATTGCATAGTGTCTTTGGTTTTGTTTAAAACGAAAAAATAGTTTTTTCATAGGTAGACATGTTTACATAATTCTGATCTAATTCGATCACTACTTGGCGGGCGTAAGGTTGGTATTGCGCGATCGAAAGTGAGCATGGCTTGGCGTACAGGTTAAACAATATCGATTTATATAGCAAATAATAATAATAGGTTATCATTACAGAGGTGTAAATACAGAAATAATGCAATATAATCACCCTTTAAATAATATGTATGTTAACAACTCGGCCATCCTCCAACAAGTGAGTCCTCTCACTTGATCTACATATTACAAAGATAACATGATTGGTTTCGTACAATTTACCTTATAATATGTAGAGACGTTATACAATTTAAACAGTAATACAGCTAGTGTTTATACCTTATATAAATAGGAAGGCAAGTGTGAAAAATGAAACGCTAAGTAAATAAATGAACACTACATATTGGCGTAGTCTGTTACGATCTGCAACCATCTGTGAATAGTTTTCACTGATTGCTCGCAACCAAGCCGTTAACACTCATGCATAGTCTGCTATGATCTGCGATCATCTGTGAGTTCTTCACTGACCGCTCATAGCCTATGTCATTTTGTAGAGGTATACAGTCTGTCATGATCTGCGATTATATGTGCGACAACACTAACCGCTCACGACCCATACACATCTACTACATCTTTTATCACTACAGAATAGTCTACTTCGATCTGTAACCTTCCGTACTTTCATCATACACTAGTTATTCTGCTCGCGACCAAGCCGTTAACACTCATGCATAGTCTGCTATGATCTGCGATCATCTGCGAGTTCTTCACTGACCGCTCATAGCCTATGTCATTTTGTAGAAGTATACAGTCTGTCATGATCTGCGATTATCTGCGCGACAACACTAACCGCTCACGACCCATACACATCTACTACATCTTTTATCACTACAGAATAGTCTACTTCGATCTGTAACCTTCCGTACTTTCATCATACACTAGTTATTCTGCTCGCGACCAAGCCGTTAACACTCATGCATAGTCTGCTATGATCTGCGATCATCTGCGAGTTCTTCACTGACCGCTCATAGCCTATGTCATTTTGTAGAAGTATACAGTCTGTCATGATCTGCGATTATCTGCGCGACAACACTAACCGCTCACGACCCATACACATCTACTACATCTTTTATCACTACAGAATAGTCTACTTCGATCTGTAACCTTCCGTACTTTCATCATACACTAGTTATTCCTAAGTCTAAGGTTAATCACCATTTTCTAAACGACAAAATGTCACAAATACATAAAGAAATTTATAAAATATGATTTTTTTTAATTATTTAATTTACTCATTACTTTAGTCGGTACCATTGGCATAATCACTATGGTCGTTCTCGCTTCCGCTTGAGATCTCTTTATAATTTAACCAAGGATGTATTTTATCCAGCGCTACTACGTTTTCGTATCGTCTTTTCCCTTTTATCGATAAAGGTGTATCCTCAACAAGAAACCTATCATTCGGTAGTACTTTCTTAATCCTGTACGGGCCATTAAATTTTGGTAATGTTTTTGATTTACCTAAGTGTTCTCTATCAACGACTGTTCTCTCAATCCTAATTAAATCGCCTTCTTTATACTTTGTTGCGTGCTTCCTTCGTTCTTCCTTGTTGCTTCTCTATTCTATCACTCGCTGCGGATCTCATTTCCACTAATTTTTCTCCTTGTGTATACTCAATTGTTGGACTTATAACATCTCCGAGGATAGTCTCTGAAACATTCATAAGTTTATAACCAAATAACTCTGAGGGACTTTTGCCAGTTGCTCTGTTCACAGTTGTGTTCATCCCTAACTGTATATCAGCGACATACCTTGCAGACGACTAATTGTCTTATCAAAACCGAAATGTCCTACTTCGTCGTGGTTCATTCGTAATACTTGCCACCTTACTGATCTTGGAACTACCCAGCGGATACCATTATCAACTATACGGTAAACATGATCTCCTTTTAACTGATAATTTTTATAAATGTCTGCAACAGATTTCGTGAGACTATCTTGCAGTACCTCCTTAATGCCTTTAATTTCATCATCGTTACTCTGAACTGTAGCGATCCAGTCCTTTACATCAATTTGTAAAACATCAATCACCCGCGACTCATCTTCAGTAGAGGGTTCGTCCACAGGGCTACGACTTAGGGCATCAACGTGTGCCATTCGTGACCCGGCTCTGTACTCAATATTGTATGACGTTTTTCTCATGTAAACTATCACTTTTATTTTTGGAATCGGTTTGAACCCTTGTACACTTTTCGGCTAAGTGGCCTAACCTATAGCAATTCGTGCATTTTACAGTCTTTTTCGTGCATTCATAACTATAATGCCCCGATTCGTTACAGTTATAGCAAATAATATTCGAATTAGATGTAGTATGCGACTGCCTCTGACTAGTTAATGGGGTATTATTAGCGAAGGCCGTTTTTTTATCTTGAACGCTCCTTCCCTTATTGTAATCACGGGGTTGCTGTTTAATTGACTGAAAATATTCTAAAATTTGTTCAGGCTCCTGGCATTTGGCAGCCTTAGCTCCCAACCTAACCAAACGATCTTCTATACCATAAAGAATGCAATCGACGGCACGTTTACCTTCGATCCCGCAACGGTTTAATAAATTTAATTTTTCGTAATAATAAAGCTCTAGGAACTCGTTATATCTCACTCGTTTAGACAGCATTTCGGTCAACAATTCGGCATAATCGTCACTACTGGGAAAGGATTCAATAAGTTTTGTTTTCCAATCAGACCACGAGGACGATATAGTGGGTAACGCTTGGTACCATACTCTAGCTACCCCTGACAGCTTAGGTATAGCATAATGTATGATTTGGTCATCACCCCATTTATATAACTTAGCACACTCGTCCACTTTATTCAACCACATATGTACTGTTTGACTTTTAATCATAGGATCGAATTCGGGCACCACATTGCCTAACGTAGGAAACTTATTACCATCAGGGCGGGTAGATGACAAACATTTTACTAACTCGGATAAGATATGCAATGTACTATTGCTACCTGCTTCAGTCGATGATTTGCGACGCGACGTTTCTCCTGTTCCTTCAGACACACGAGGCTGGAGATTCTCTTGTAGATCATCACGATGACGCTTACGGGATCTACGTCCGTGTGTACAACCACCCGCCGGTTCGCGACAAGGAGTTCCGCTCCTAGTTGGAGTTGGTGTGCGACAATGACGTCTTCCACTTTCACTTAATCTCGCGCGTTGACGACGAGTGACATTATCTTGACGGCTTCCATCTGAGTCCGTAGAATGTGTATTACATCGCCTTTTGTTCGATTCTTTGTCACGGCGATTTTTATGATGTTTTTTATGCTTGGATCTACTTTCTGATTCACGGTGAGAATTTTTTCTCTTGCGATGACGTGATCGTGACTTCCTACGACCATCGTCGTTTTCTATTTCGTTATTCATATTTTTTTTAATTGTCTTAAAAATGACACGTGGAAAAAAAAACGTAAATACTTGAATTTTAGTATAAATACACTATGGGTCTTGTTTATCCCACTTCTGAGATGTAAAGTTCACTTTTAGATTAATAAAATAAACTCGGATTTAAAAGATTTACACAGATTTATTCCGCACAAGTTACTCTCTTGGAGGTTACAACACGAATATAGATTACTGACTATATGAACACGAATGACCTGTCTATGGAATGAACAAAGAATATATAACTATCCTATACGGGAAAGAATGAATGAACTAATCCTAAGATCCGCTATAACAGTTCTCAAAGACAATTGGTCATAGATAAATGCGGTATCGATATTTATATCGATACTTTGCCTTTTTTAAACAATATCGATTTATATAGCAAATAATAATAATAGGTTATCATTACAGAGGTGTAAATACAGAAATAATGCAATATAATCACCCTTTAAATAATATGTATGTTAACACTATTTTGATGCAAGGTATGTAAATTAAATTATATTATTTTTTTTTTGAAAAACGTCAATGTGCTTTTTTAATTTGATGTCGATCTCTTCTATAAAAGCAAGCAGATAAAAAACGAGGGTTACCTGTCGCTGGTGGCGGGGAAGGCAATGTAGAGAAAGTTCTGGTAGAGCAGGCGGTGCGCGTGCGGCGCCGGCGCGGCGTCGAGCGGCAGTACGAGGCGCGGCCCGCCCGGCGCCCGCAGCGCCAGCGAGCACGCGCCCTCTGGCTCCGGCAGCGCCCAGCGCGCGCGCGCCCCCGCGCCTACCACGCACTCCTCCGCGCACCCCACCTGCGCACGCACTGAACGTCACTGCAAGCTCACAGCTCCAACACACACACACACACACACACACACACGCACACACGTACACGCCCCACTCACACATCATCATTGCCAGCGCACGCACTCCTTTCTTTAATTAACTACGCTAAATTGCACTCAATTCTTTTTATAACGTTAATTACTAGCCTCTCTTTATGACAAGAAACACGTGTATTTTTCATAATACATATTATATTGCACATGAACCAAAACACAAAGAACAATTACTTATAAATCATACGAATACTTGTAAATGTAATGTGCATATGCGCTAACAAGCCATCAGACTTCAAAGTCTATTTAATCAAAACAAAGGAACGATTTGGTACATAAACACTGCGTCACAACCAGTACCAACAGGCACACCAGCACGTACCTGGTGGAACATGACGGCGACAGGCGAGTGGTTGTCGATGCGCAGCGGCGGTGGTGCGCAGGCCGCGTCCGTCAGCACCACCAGCAGCGTAGCGCCTTGAGTCACCACCTCCGCCCTCAGCAGCACGTAAGAACCCCCACTCTCCCTGCAACCGTTTCATTATAGTGACGTCCTCCTACCCCCCATTCTCCAAGCACACAACAGCTATCAACATCAATATAGCAATATCATAAGCTATCAGAAGCTTCTAAGCTGTTTCTTAAGTTATGTAAATAGTTTTTTTTTATAGAATCTGGGTGACAAACCACCGGATGGTAAGTCGGTGCTGTGGCCGGTAGACAGCTGCTTTTTTTCTTGATTAAGAATAAAATGCAGATTCGTTGTCACCTCTGAAGACTGAGATGGAATGCAAGCCGATGTCAAACATTTAATAGTCTGTGATCAATTAGTCGCACAGGATAGAGATTGTAGTCTTTTCACGCCGTTCACACATCTGAACTTTATTATAAATTTATATTTGGTTTATATAATTACCACCAAATTATTATCATACATAAAGATCAGTTTAGATTGCATAAACATTGCTAATTATTCTACCAATAGCATTCCACGTTTTCATATGTCGTCATTGTAACAGCTAACGGATATACAACTAAATATTTAACCTAAGCTAATGAACATACAATTATATATTAGACTTACGACCCTCAAACTGTTAGCATGTACTTAAAATAAATTGTAAAAGTTTATTAAACCAAGTTTTTGTGATAAGTCTAAAGACCAAACTTTCATGCACCGTCAAAAAAATTAAAATTTAATGTAAAATTATGCCAACAAATAACTAGTAACAGATTGACTGAATAAGGTGTGAATTTTGCGCGATCACAAATGTTCCTTTTGTGTGTATGCGAGTATTTGAAGACAACAATGCGTTTATTTTATGTTTTGTGTATTTTGATATTCTGTGTTTTATAAATTAACGTGTAGTAAATTAAATACTGCTTGCTTAATGTATGTATATGAACATTAGAATTAATAAAATGAGGTCGCATTTTAGAATGTGTCCTAGCGTAATTTATTGAAAAGGATTTCATTTCAATAGACAATTAAATATTATTAAATAACGTAACTAATTTTAATAGTGTTAAGATAGTATAATCAATCGTAGTACCTGCAGGCGATGTGTAAGCTGCGCGGTTTGTCGATGCGGAAGCCGCCGGACCAGGCGGTGGCGGCGGCATCGCTGTTGAAAGGGCCAGTGGCAGCGGATGACAGCACGCGCACGCACAGCAGCTGGTCACGGTCGCGACGCGCCCAGTGCCACGGCAGATGGCAGCCCGCCACCGCGCTCACGTGCGTCGCGCTCGCCCCAGGATCACTCTGTTGCGTGCACGCTTTACTTAGTACTACAAATTTTACATCGTTACGCTAAAAGGATCTACTTTTGAAATATAACGATTTAAGTAAATAAAAAAAATCATGCACTAGCGATAAGTAACAATAATTTTGTTGGAATTTATTTTATTCTAAGAAATAATAGATCTTAAGGGTTATTTTTGAATAGGTACATAATTCATTTTTGACCCGACTGTTGGGTGATGCTTTTTGCGTAACTACGTCCGATCATAACTTCAGAATCCGTAAATGCAGGGGGGGGGGGAGAAGGGTAAACCCAGCGTGGAATATGATCCTTGAAAATCTTCTTGTGCATGTACGTTCAGAGCACGAAGCTCTTTGGGTACTCCCGCGTGATTTTTCATAACTTCTCCACATTCACCCCTTTTGAATAATATATTATTTCTATCTTCTTAAGAAGATACAAATAATAGGCAAGAAAGAATAAGCAAGAAGATAGAAATAATAAGCAAGAAGATAGAAATACAGGCTTACACTAATGAAATGTATGAAACTCACGAGCGTAGTGGCAGTGCATTTCTGCGCGAACTGCAGGTGGCGCGAGGTGTTGTTGTGCAGCTGGTAGCGCGGTGTGAGCGTGACGATGTTGGTGCGGTGGTAGCGACCGCGGCCAGCGCGCACGGCCACGCCCACCGCGAACGAGCGCTCCGCCCCCGCGGCCACACCCGCGCCCGCCTCCAGCCGCTTCACTGTGATGCCCGGCCCCAGACCGAACGGAGAGCACCACTGTACAGAGAACAATTAGCATAGGGTAATTTCAGCTTGCTTTCACATTAATTTATCAAATAATTTTAGTATCGACAAGTTGTAGGATATTTTAGTTCACTGTTTTTAGGGGATAATGTATCTACGGTATATACTTTATTTGTATTTATTTATTTTTATTTTGCATTTATAAATTCTTTTTATTTGTCCGTTTTCTTCGCGTTCCTATACCACTCATCAGAGAACTATTTAAAATTTGGTGTTATTATGCGTCTGCCCCTTAAAAAATAGTAATACAAAGCATATTAGGCACAGCTAATTTTATAAAATAAAGCAATAATAATAATAATAACAATTATATATTTATAGAACTCAAACAGATGAGAAAATTATACAGATACCCCAAATAATAATAATAGTAGTGTGGCACGGTTTGTTCGCCGGACAGTTTCAAGAGGGTCTCGACCAGAAGTCGCTCCCAAGCTTCTTCACTACTGGGGTCACTCACTTTGTTCGTAAAGATCAGGATACCATAGACCCTAGTAAATACCGCCCCATCACGTGTCTACCCACCATATATAAGACACTGACATCCATTTTGAGCGCGAGAATCAGTCGTCACCTAGAGTTAAATCAGGAGATGTCATGCGCTCAAAATGGATGTCGGAGTGGTGGCCGTGGAACCATGGAACCACTCCCCACTGTCGCGGTCATTGGCGAAGTGCTTCAGATCAACCGGCGAAATTTCTCCGCCGCCTGGGTAGACTAAAGAAAGGTATTCTACTCTGTGGCCGTGGAAGGAAAAGGGGAGATCTCCCGCCGGGCAAGGTGTTCGGCCCAGGGAGCGGCCAACACTCCGTGTGATAGTTCGGAGATGTTCTATATATACTGTTTATGATTCGGAATGTTGATAGTGCGATTTAGGCTTCGGTGTGTTTTCGCTTGTGGCGGCGACGACAGCGCCGCTACATCACCCCCCTGCTCAGACCGGAGGTCGATAGTGCAGCCTCGTTGCCGACGAATGTGCAAGTGCCAGGAGATTGCCTTGTAGTCTGCGGTGAGTCGAGAATAAGGCAAGTAATCTGCGAGAGTGTCGTGAAGCAGAGGCTAGCAGTAAGGCTCAGAGCCGTGCCGAACACTGTAGCGCAGAGAGTAGCTTGAAGGAAGAGGAAGCATTATTATTCCAGTGCTGCGATGAACCTTGTGAAGCTAGATGGCTTGCAGGATATGAAGACTGCAGACTATATCTACTCGGGAGCGAATGGGTGGGTTATTCGATGACGATGATGAAGCTTGAAGTCTCCGAAGGTTGTTGGTTGCGTGTTCAGATCACGTCGGGGTCACCAATGTGGCCGTGGAAAGAAAAGGGGAGATCTCCCGCCGGGCAAGGTGTTCGGCCCGGGGAGCGGCCAACACTCCGTGTGATAGTTCGGAGATGTTTTATATATACTGTTTATGATTCGGAATGTTGATAGCGCGATTTAGGCTTCGGTGTGTTTTCGCTTGTGGCGGCGACGACAGCGCCGCTACAACTCCATGCCCCATACATGGCTAAAGAGGGTCCTCGAGGTTGGCTGTACAGTTAAAGACGTCGTCAAACAGTGTATGGAGCAACGGAGTACGACCATTTCTCATCTGGGCGAAATTCTGATGGCTGCGGAGAACCACATAAGGATAAGAAGGGGTATCTTCCAGGACAATAGTCTGAGTCCAATCTGGTTCTGCCTCTCTCTGAATCCTCTCAGTACCTTACTGGAGAGCTCTGGGAGGAGATTTCAGCTTCGAAAGGGAGCGACAAAAGTGACCCACCTATTCTATATGGATGACCTCAAGTTGTTCGCTTCCAGTCGCTCCCATCTTATGGAATTTGCGAACTTGTGAATTCAGCTATTCCATTAGAATGGTGCTGAGGACGGATAAGTGTACGCTCCTCTATGTCGATAGGGGTAGGGTTGCCAACTCTGAGGGCATAGACTTACCTATGCCCATCAAAATAAGGGCCCTTTCCAAGGTAGAAATATACCAATACCTGGGTAAGTCACAGAACATAGGTATCAATGAGGCGGACATAAAACAGTCAGTTTGCGATGACACGCTTGACAAAAGTTCTTAACAGCCTTTTGTCGGGCGTTAATAAGATACACGCATATAACGCTTGCATCATGCCTGGTTTCATGTTTACCTTTGGCATACTCAGGTGGACTCAGACCGAACTGAACGCTTTAGATTAAAAAAGTCCGCACTGTTATGATGTCCCACAGGATGCATCACCCGAGATCGTCAGTAAAGAGGCTGTACTTGCCGCGGAAATATGGTGGGTGCGGTTTTTTAAGCACTCTCACCATGCATAATCGCGAAGTGTGCACCCTCCGTAATTATTTCCTGGCGAGATCGGATAAAACATTTTACAGGGACGTCATTTCGTGAGATGAAGGGCTAATACCTTTATTCTTAGCCAACCAGCAATGGCAAGACCCAGCAGTACAGTGCATTTCCGACCGGAAGACCGTATGGAAGGAGAAGGAGTTTCATGGGAGATTCTACAAGGCTCTTCATGAGCCTTTCATAGACACAGTTGCCTCCCTTCATTGGCTACGCTTTGGTGATCTCTTCGTGGAAACCGAGGGTTTTGTCTGTGCAATACAGGATCAGGTTATTAAGACCAACAACTATCGGAGATACATCCTAAAGGATGGCACTGTCGACGTCTGTCGAGCTTGTCGCCATCCCGGGGAGTCACTTAGGCATGTCATCTCCGGTTGTTCGGCGCTTCCTAACTCTGCGTACTTGCACAGGCACAACCTAGTAGCCAGGATTCTACACCAGGAGCTCGCTCTGAAATACGGTCTCGTGGACCGGAAAGTGCCGTATTACAAGTACTTGTCGGAAGCCGTGCTCGAAAATGACCGCGCTAAGCTCTACTGGGACCGGGCCATTATCACAGACAGGACTATTCTTGCGAATAAGCCTGATATTTTGCTGATGGACCGGGCATAGTCAAGGATATTTTTGGTCGACATTACCAAAATTATTCTTGTAGTCGTCACTGCGAACAGCCTCAGCTCACCTCTCAGGTCATCTAAGGCGACTGGGACTCCGTGACGCAACCCCAGGAACATATGCAATAGTTGAAACGCTCTGACATAATTCTTTGTGCGATTGTAGTAATAGAGTTTTGTTTACAATTGTTTTATGTTCTTAAAAACATAAATCAACATTCTGATTTTATTAGAAATAAAAGAAATATGTGAAGCTCAATTAAGTCTATCATCAACTATTATACCAA
>JAUPFT010000011.1:2017500-2020000 GCA_036936625.1 Parnassius smintheus behrii
TATCTCCTTAGTTTCAAGGCACTTACCATTAGGTGAGCCGTATGTATGCTCGTTTGCCCTTCTCTCCTATAAAAAACATTTGTAACTGGGCTAACCTATTACCATTTAAATAAAAAGCAGCGGAATAAATAGTAGAAACTAGAATGGCAATGTGATTAAAGTATACTGAGTCGCGAACTTTTTGAATCCCAATGAAATGTTTGTTGCGTACCTCATGGAAGGGCCTGGTGTCTGCTGGGGGCAGCGTGCCGCACACGTCCCCGGCGCGGTACTGCAGCTCCAGCGGCAGCAGGTTCTCCAGGCGCAGCGCCGGCACCAGCGTCAACGTGTGCCCGGCGAGCGGCTCCCCGCGCTCCACCGGGAACCGCTCCCGCACTATCACGCAGCAAAACCTGCACATTACACATTTCATCACGATTTTATGGAAAAAAAATCTGTGAGTGGCGGTAACATTTGTTTTATTAATTGAATAACACTATTTTTACAGATATTCAGATCGCGTTTAATTTACTAACTTTAAATTCCCGACGTTTTTGGTTGTACGGTGCAACCGCACAAATCACCCGATCAGCATTTTGCCTCATTTACTTATTTTTATTGTTCATCGAATCAGTTCACATAGCTACATACTCATCATTAGCTATTAGCGGTTTTTAAACATATTTTCTATTTTACTTATATTATCAGCAGCAGCATCTTAGGTGTAAAGTACACGGGTGCTTTGCACGTTTGGGGTAAGTTTGATAGCTGAACGTCAATCACCTCAGTCCCCCGTGTCGATGAATGTTGCAAATCATCCGAAACGTCAGGAATTAAAAATATGTAAGAAAATTAAACGCAATATCATCCGTAAAAATAGTTTTATTTAATGTGTAGTGTTCGCATAAATATAGGAATCATTACGATTGTTTTAATGTCATAGTTGTTTTACTACTACTACTAGTACTTCAGTAAAAAATTGTTAAATGCAATTTTAAGAACCAATTTATTTACTATTCTTCGATAAAATACTTAATAGTAAAATTACTTGAATGTTTGTGTGAAAAATTGTATACATGGACATGTGAAATTCGCTAACACGCAGAAGAGCAGTGCAGCAGAACAATTGATCTAAAACCTTTCAAGAAATGAAAGAAGGTTTGTGCTAAGTAAAAAGACGTATTATGTATCGACTACAATATCACTTATTAATATAAAATCGCCACGTGTTAACAGAATGTATTTGATAGCGTGTACCTACGTACATAAATATGTTTGTATATGTGTGCATTCGAACGTGTGTATATGTTGCGTGTACGTGCGCACGTACGAGCGTGTATCTGTGCGTGTATGTACTTACCTGTAGACGTGGTCGGGTGGCGCGCGACACTCGCGGTGCAGCAGCGCGCGGTCTGCTGACGCATCGCGCCAGTGCAGCAGGGCCGGCGGTAGTGCGGGCGGCAGGGCGGACGGCTGGGCAGGCGGGCGCGTAGCTCGCGGCAGCAGCGGGCGCACGGCCAGCGCGCCGGGCCGCGCGCACAGCGGTGCCGCCCAGCGCTCACCCGCCGCCACCACCTCGCCCCGACTCCCGCTCGCACCCACCGCAACACCCGCGCTTCCCCACGACACTGACAATCGAAATCAACCCCTTGAACTAGTCTGGTCGGATTATTTTCTTAAAAGCTAGCAATGATAGACAATATTAACACCGCTAATATTCCTCTTAACTACTCTTGGTAAGCTTAAAATGCTTTTGTTAAGAGTGGTTTACGACAATTGTCGATTAAATTCGAACCCACGATCTTATGAGTTCGCGATTCGCACCCTATATATATATAGTAGGTCACTAAGCCATAAGTGATACAGCCCCACGCCTGTTGGACGTATGGGCCGCCTCGAACCAGGGTGGTACCACAACCTCACAGAGATCAATAAAACAATGCAGAAGCAGAGCTTCTAATCGCTTCTCTTCTATGCTTATGCACTTCGTCTGGTGAGTGTAGGAGGCCGGAAACCCACTTCCCCTCCTCCCGCTTAACATGGTAGCGGAGTTAAATAGAACACTACCCCAGGAGGGTACCAGCAGCTCTGGTGACGGATTATTCCCCGCTGAGCATCCACGCTGAAGCTCGAGCCTAAACTTGCTTGAGGCAAACGGAGCAATAAGACAAAGGCACCCCTGCCATGCTATCCGTGACTTTCTGCAACATCAGGGGACTTCATTCAGACATTAACGCCGTCCGCTATTATCTGGAAACGGCGAAGCCGGCCTTATTCTATACTTTGTATCTCTGCTACCCGGGGTACAAATTAGAACACTTTTTTGTGCCCCAGGCTGGAGTTTGCACGTACGTTAGAGACGACATCTGTTTTCGGCGCCTCGGCAGCCTTGAAGGTACGGACCCGTCCATCCTATGGCTGCGCGTAGACAGTGACGACCATCCCCGCGTTTACGGGTGCCTCTATAGTTCCCATAGCTATAATGTCGAAACAGACCGAGCGAATATAAATTACGTGTCAC